>JAOUZG010022062.1:407586-490433 GCA_026289955.1 Argiope argentata
TATAGATAGAACATTATTTGTATAAATAAAGATAGAACTATATTTGTATAACTATAGATAGAACATTATTTGTATAAATATAGATAGAATTCCCACGCATCTGCATTATTTCGATAGTAGCGGCGGATATATTTACGAATATTATTACATTCAGGCCTTTAAGTGTTCTATAGTAGCTTTGTTCTGAAACAATGGGAAACTTTAAATGCCAACCAGTTGAAATTCTGAATAAATATAGAAGATAGCAAAAAGAAGGTTATTAGTGATTTAAAATATTGTCATAAAATGCATCATGGACTTCATATAAACAGAAGATGTGATATTGGTAAAAATTCTATAATACTTTTCACATATATTAATATATATTGTGGTATATTAAATATTTAATATACCATCGTTAAAATATAATTTACATTTAAGATCTAAAAAGTGAAATAAAATAAGAAAAATATATATATTTTAAGAATTGACGATTTTCATTTTTATTTAAGAAATACAACTTAAATTTCTATGCAAATAATATAAAAGTGCCCTAAGAACATTTTAAATAATCTGAATATTTTGAATCAAGTCATCGTATTTCTTTACAATTTTTCAAGTATGTTTTTAAGTTGTAAGGAGAAAAAAAACTAAATATTAATAAGGAAATAAATATATTTGTGTCTAAGGGATTATCACTGAATCCTTCTAGAATTCCTATCCCTCAAATCCCACAAAATAATTCGATGAAATACATTTTTTTTTGAAAAAGTAAAGAAATAGTAGAAAATAAAATTTATATTTGACGAATGTGAAAGAAGAGTTTTCATTTTTTGGACTTTTTTTTTTTCAAAAAAAAAAATAATAATAATAATATTATAAGCCATACAGGAGATTCAGAAGAGAACGGAAACTTTCTTTAATTTCTGAATATCATTCATGAGGGAACAATTTTACTTTATTTCTAATAAAAAATATCTTTTTTCTATTTTAAAGAATGAAAAAAATATCTGAACCTGGGTAAAAATAGCCTATACTTCCACGAGAAGTTTTCTATTTATTGCATCTAGATAGAAGCTACCATAAAATTCTATGCGATATAGGAAATATATTTTTAGACCTCCTCACAGTTTACTAAGTTATTTCTCTGCGTTTCTACAATATATTCCCACTAAGATACGAAATGTATCCATTGGTGTTTACAATGCTTGGATTGAAGGTTCTACTTTTTTACTAGATTTCCTAAAACCGAATAACGTAAGACCTTAAAATGGGAAAATGGTATTCTTTGAATTCAATATTTTATATTGTGGAATAAGGAAGTAAAAAAAATTATAGGAAAAATTATCTTTAATAATCTTTATTCCTTCCCTCAACAATTCAGATTAGAAAAGACTAAGTAATTATTTTAGCTATATGCATCAATTCGTGAGATAGTATTTTCTCATTAAATTTCATTAATTAGAATGTGAACAGAAATAATGCTTGTTGTAAAAGATTTTTTTACAAAAACAGTTAGGGTAAAAGTAATATTTAACATTTTTTAAAAAATTTTCTGTAAAATAAAAATTGAATGACCATAAATCTAAATATGTTAATATCAATAACGGTTGAGAAAGGTGTTTCTTTTAATTATTTTTTCTAATTTTTTAATTATTTTTTCTAAGATTCTACAATGAGATCATATTACTTTATTTAACTAATGAAGTAAATTTTCTAACTACTTCGTTTGGTTATTCTTGGAATTACAGATTTTATGTTTGTACAGATAAAATAGACGATAAAAAAAGGAAAAATTCCGTTTTGGATAAGTAGATTCCATATTAAATTATTAATTTAAAAAAATTACATTCTGACTTAAAACTTTCATACTTGGGAATTTATTTCAAACTACTGGTCTCTGATGACTGCATTAATTGACCATACTGAGTCAGAATACTGACTACTGAGTCATAAAATAATAATCTATGATTTTTTTAATAAATCATTTAATTTTTCAGTTATTAATGAAATATTTCTCATCGATAATCTTGCGCATATCCAAAAGCAAGTTTGTTGCGAATAAATCCAAAAATATTCAAATATTGTTAGAGAATCAATATTAAACTTCCATAAAATAAATTGCATCACTTATAGGAGTATTTTGTGCATAGTATATTAATAATAAGAAATCCTTCATATCACCTACTATTTCAGAACTGTTGATTTTTTTTATAAAGAAAATATCTTTAAAGGCTGGATTCTAAACACAATTATTTATTTGATTATGATTAAAACAAATTTTATTTATTCATCCACGCTAAATAAATGATAATAATTCTACAAATTTTAACATTTATTAATTATTTGATAAAAAATTCAATACTACAACACATATATTTGTAATGGTTATAGACTAATGAATTGAATAACTACAACTAAAAAGATTAAAATAGCATTCTGCAAATGAATGAGAGGCGAAATGAAAAAAAAAACATTATTTACACTTTTGTTTCATAAATTTTTAATGTATAAATATTTTTTTTAAAAATAAAACTGTCAGAATAAGATAACCATAAAACTGTAAGAATAACATAGCCATACTCAAAAATAAATAAGGACATTAACAAGTTTCGAACAATCTTTACTGCGAAAGTAAGTTAGAATATGCGAAAGGATTAATTTTAACTTATAAAAATATTTCGTGTATTAAATTTTCAGTAACATCAACGCATTTTTTTACTTTACTTGATGTTTTTCTGGAAATCATTTACCTCTGAGTTCAGTTTTTATATTTTATTTCATTAAAGTGTCCTATTTATTTCCATATTAAATATAAGTGAAAAATATTTTTTAACTTAAAAATGAATTATAAATTGTGTTATTAATTAAGAATTTATAGAAATAATATTAATAAATAATCCCATTAGTAAAAGTAGCTTTTCCAGAATTTTTATTTAAATAAAATTAAGATAGAAAACTTTTTACCCACTATACTTATCTGTAACCAAAAGTACCGGGAAATATTTTTAAAAAAATGTCGAAAGTAAGTCGTAACATTTTGGCATGCTATCATGAAGAATTCATTTACAAGTACCAAACCAATATTTTGTCGGTTTTTGCTGATTCATTGTGAGAGTCGAGGCCGTAATGTTTCGGCTTTGGAATCGAATTATTTCAAATGTGAGACCCAATTCCACCGATGAAACGTCGTGTAAGTGGGTCTGGTACATGTTAAATCCATTCGATCCAAACTTCATCCACATGGCGCTTGTGTCTTGGAGAGTGAGTTCGGGAGCCAGCTCAGGTAGAGTCCTTGTCATCTGACCATGGTTCAAAATTACTAAGTTTTTCCCAACAATAGTCTTACTATTGATTTCAAACGGGACAATAATGCAGTGAAACTATAATAAACTGTTTTATTATGTATTTTATCCCTCTATCGGTACTTTTTTATATTATAAAATTTTGAGTGTTAAAGTGAAAACTTCGAAATATTTGTAATTTATTTTTTTTTCTCCCGTTAACCGGTGTTATAACATTAGCTTCAAAATCTAAGTAGTTTGTTTTGAATATTTGAATGATTTTTACCGAAAGTTGGAAAAATACAGCTTATAAAACAAAACTGAAATATGAGCATATCATAAAACTAAACCATCAGAAGTATTTACGGAAAAAGATAAAAATAATCAATAAAGATTAAAATGAAATCTTCTATGTATATTTCAATGTATCAAGTCAGAGCATCATTTCTTGAACGGCCAAACACCACGTGCTCGTGCAAGTTAAAATAAATTTTTATTCATTTTAGTTGTTTCATTGAATGAGTCACTTTAGTATTGCAAACTATCCAAAAAATTTTTGTCTTACGTTTATTGTTAAAAAAAATCACATTTCCTATTTATTTCATTTCATATAATCCCGCTCTCCAAATGACATTTTTCTGGATTTTATTTGCTGCAGTCATTAACTTATATTTTTTTAATCGGAACTTTTGAAAATGCGATGGCAAAGGGTTATTAAAACCTGATTTTTTGTGAAGTTCGTGCAGATAATAAAATTCTTATTTTTCGCCTACTTATATTTTTATTTTTCGCTTACGGATTTCTGTTGAACTCATTCCCAAAATAACATCATGTTCTGACATGATAATAATAATTTATAATGCTATATTGGTGTCTATTTAAATCTGTATTGGTTTATATATGATATTCTTCAATGTCCTCATTTAATTTTCTACTTGGATTTTTTTTTATTTTCTTATTATATTTTTAAAAGCTGGGATCCTCATTTTAGTAGGGATCTCATATTAAGATCCCTTCATATGCTCTTGCATCAAATTATAAATGTTAGGCCTATTTTATGAACATATTTTATTTTGTCTACTTTTATCAAAATTAATTAAAATTTAATTTCCTAAAACAAACAGTACTAACCTTAAACCAGAATATTTCTCCACAAACAATTATATATTTATAAATCCAAAAATGTTTAAATATATGGATTAATTCATTTAAATTGCATTTAATTCAAATCTTTAGATTAGTCATTAATACATTTCAAAGTCATAAATCTCATAAGGAATTGCATATAAAAATAAAAAGTTGAAAACTTATTTTAATTTCATTTTCTTATTTATATATAAACAATTAAATACAGATGAACCAGTAGATTTAATGGTTAGTTTTTTTGATAAATAAGAATATAATCTTGGGCTCTATTTTAAAATGGCATTAAAAGAGTTATTTTAATTTTTTAATGAAATTAATATATTGTAAAATACATAGGAATGAAAATAGTAATTTTTTTCAAAGAATAATTTGATAGAAAGAAATTAATTGATAATTTTTGATATTTTCAATAGATATGAGCATATATTTCAGTATGATTCTTGAAAGGTAAAATGTAACGAAATGATTTCTTAGCCTTCTTATCCTAAAATAAAAATTGCCCCTATACCTTATTTCTTTAAAACAAATTCACTAAATATGTTTTTGAGTAAAATTGTAAACAAACTGAGAAAATAATTAAATACTTAAAAAATCAATCAGAAAGATTAGTGCCGAATCCAATCAAATTTCCTATCTTTTAAATACCATAAATTTATTCTACCTGAAAGGAGTTTAAATAGAGAAGGTGAAATGAAAAATTTTATGTTTGTTGAGAGGGTAAACTTATTTTTATTTTATACTCTCTCTCTCTCTCTCTCTCTCTCTCTCTCGTTTTTCAAAACGCTCATGATCCGAGCCAGAAGATTTGGGAGAAAATGAAAACCTTCTTTCATTTCTGAATATCATTCACTAGGGAAAGATTTCACTCTACTTATATAAAAATATATGGACGGATCCAATTTTGTAGTAAGGAGAAGATCTCTGGCTTTAGTTGAAAAACCGTACTTTTGGCTAAAAGGGGTTGCTTTTATTGCTTAAGGATAGAAGGTGAACTGCCATAGGAAAAAAGAAATAGAAACAAAAATATTTAAAAAATATATATAAATGAAACAGTTATTTCTGTTTATTAACATTATTTTTTATTACCTTAATAAATTATAAAATGCAACTTATATACCGTTAGAGCCACAATAAAATGCTTGAAATTTCCCTCTATTATACATTGGAAAATTATATTGATTACATTTCAACGTTTTCAGACTAAATGTTTCATGATTAACTTTTAATACAATATTTAAAACATGTTATTACATGTTAGAGCAAAAATTACATCGGATACCAGAGGAGTATCCCTATGGCTCCCAAATGTTATTTTATAAAGGAATACTCACCCTGCATAAAAAGACGGATTGAGAAATTCAATGAATGCCACGTATGCTTAGATTTTTATCTTGTATTTACTGTACATAAAAGTTGAGTGTTTTTAATATAATAAAGTATATCGATACATTTATAGTAATTGCAAGGTATTGCAGAACAGTAATTGTGTGAATTTGATTTTTGGTTTATATTATTGATTCTAGCACATGATCATTGTAGATTTTTTTGACGTTTAGCAGCATATTCATATAAGAATACCAAAGAATCAAATTAGATTAGTCAATATTTTTGCTGTCCAATTAAAACCAAATTTCGACATATATTAAAATTCGACATATATTCGACCAAATTTTGACATATATTCATATTTTAAAAATACACATACACAATTCTATTCATTTAATGCTCTATGCTTTTAAATCAATTCCATTAGATGCATTCAAAAGTGCAGAGCGACAAATGATCAACCCTTTTTCGAAATCTCTTCAAAATTTCGTACTAAATTACCTTTTGTATAATAAAATTGTTTATCAAACTAACTTTAATAAGCATCTTACATTTTGAAGTTGTAATCGAACAAAACTTATTTCTTCTCAACGGATCCCCTTTAAATTTATTAAAAATGTACAAATTTGTTATTAAGATCATATATCAAATTTCAGGTATCTATCTCAGAATGCTTTGGAACAATATTACCAACAAACATAAATAGAGTTCCAGTGAGAGCTGGAAATAATTCCAAAATCTTTTTAAAGACTCGGAATTGTCTGGAATCTAAAGATTCACTAAATTCCGATATCCAATTTATGTCGGTTACTTTGGTTTCTCTTTTTATTCTTCATAAATGAAAAAATGGATACTAGTGTTTTAATCACATGATAATTTTTGTGAGCTACTTAATTTCGATATTCTGCTGTAATTGAGCGTATGAACATCCTGAACCTCCAGTGGACGATTGATGAAATAAATGTACGTAGCAAAAGATAAATACTACGATAATGTATTTGTTATAATTAATTAATAATGGTTAATGAGAAATCAATACTTATTTACTTACTCTTTGGTAAGCAAACCACAAATAATTAGTCCACGCGCTTAGCCGGTGATGATCTTAAAAATGTTTGTATGATTGGATTATTGTCAGAACTATTAGGAAACTTCAGCATTAAGGTTATTTCATAACTTTAAATCATTAATTATTTTGTCTCTCGTATTTAATTATAAAATGATTTAAACCATTTTGAACCTCCTATTGGTTTGGGTAAATGACCCGATAACCGTAGCTAATATGCAAGATTGTACACATGGTATATATACGGGCCATTATGTTTGTAATCCTGGTCCCAGGTCTTGAAATGACCATCCAATCTATTAACAAGTCCAATATTAACAACTTCAACATGCGTTTTATTGTTTTCCATCTTAATAAATTATATTTGATTTAAACGTTTCATATCGCACCCATCATTGGAGACTTTTATTTATCATTATTCCACTGCAGCTACTCAAATGTCAAGCGTCTGATTATAAATATTTTAGAATCCCCATCCGTTACATAAATATATATATCTTTAACAAGAACACAAACTTTGATTAAGTACTGAGGGCCTTCACTAGCTAAATTATAACCCTCCAGTCATTGGTATATAGTAGAACCCACCGTACCATTTCGCCTAGTCATACCAGGGTGATCGGAATCTTCTCACCTCCGTCTTTAAGTGATCTCGTCGGTAAGGAGGGAATCATTGATATTCCAACATCTAAACGAAAGCTGAAAGGACACAACTTTAAGCATACATAATTACATACAATTGTAAGCATACATACATAATTACCAAAACAACAATAACAGGCTGTAGGCTCGTAAGTTTCTCCATAAAATATTAAAAATAACTACGGATTCCTCAGGACTTGTCGTTGCTCATACTTAATCTTCAGTGATACAAAACAGCAGTTATATATATATAAAACAAGACATTTATGAAGAAAAAAACAGAACTAGAAAAAAATTATTTGTGTCTTTATTTTCATGAAACTAGTAAATTTTATTTACAAGACGAATATATCGTGTGGCATTACACTATATACACTTAAAAAAAATCTTAGTACTCCATATTAACTTCTATTTAAGACCAATCATTATACTTAACTTTTAATTTAAGACCAATCATTTTATATTAAAACATAAAATAGGAAACGAAAATTGCAATGCTATTAAGAATAGTACATATAAAATATCATGTTTCTTTCTCTTTTAATTAAAGCCTTATCTTGAGTTACTATCAGATGCATTTCAGCTATAATAAGTAACAAAAAAACCTCTTTAAAAATTCATTGTTAGAATCCATTCTTTATTTTCATTAGTCTTTTGATAAAAAGGACTGGACATAACAGTTTTTTATATATTTTTTTCATTCATCATTATAGAAATATGAACGCTGTCGAATTGAAGATAATCCATTATTTTTTTGCATAGAATCATAATGCAAAGGATGAATAACTAAATTCAAAGAATATATATGGAACGGTAAAGCATGCAAAGTTGAATAAGAGAATCCATGTCTATGTGAAATTCAAAAATTTTCCAATTCAAAATTTCAATTCAAAAGTTTTCATGACATTGCAGATTTGTTCTTTATTTGAATATTTGATAAGGAAATTTTAAAACTGTGAGTACAATATTCGGATATCAAAACCAACAATGTTTCTTTCTATACTGATAATATTCTATCCTATATAACTGCCCGAGACATTTATAAAGCTCTAAGACAAGTGAAACACACTGAAACGCAATTTTGCCAACCGTAAAAATTATTTTGTCAGTTTCGGAGATCATTATTTTTAGAGAGGCGATGCAAGTCTTTTAAATATTAGGTAATCGAATACTTAAAAAAAATCAAATATCTCTTATTTAGTTAATGGTAATTATTTAAAAGGAAACACTTTTAAAGAGGAATAAAATATATAAAAACATTTTTAATTCCTTAGAATTAAAAGCAGGTTCTCTAGAATTTTTACATTAAATAGCTATAAATATTTCAAACTTTTTAATATAAAATATACTATTTTAGCTAGATTAATCTGTTTGGTTTAAAAATGTATATCAGAAGATTTTGAGAGAATTACTTAATTTTCTTTATCACATGAATACTATTTTTACATAAAACCAAAACAAAAAGAGAATAAATACATACAAATTTACTTTCTAATGGATAATTCAATTAAAAATAATAATTTTTCCCAAGTTCTGAATTTATGATTCGTAAGATTTCTTCATCAAATGGTTAAAAGAGTGTTAACAAGTAAAAATAAATTAGGTTACACTATAATTGATTTTCCCTAAAACTCCTTATTCATTACATCACCGGCAATTTATTTGGAGATTTTAAAATAAATGGATTCTTAATCCTTTCATTATTTACTCTTTTAACGTTGCATTCTGTTTTTTTCCCATTATTTTGAAGGATTATTACTATGTTTCGAAATATATATTGCTTTATAAAATCTCATTAAATCCTTATTTTAAAATTTTTTAAACTATCTTCGCATTTTCAAGGCTATATGTTTACACATAATTTTAACATCTTTTTTGAGTAGTTTGATAGAATTTTTTAAAATTATTTATATTTAGTTTTACTTATTTAATAATAAAAATGGATTTTTATAATTTTTGTGATAATTTATATTCTTAATTATGAAGACACATGATAGAAATTTTATTAAATATATAAGTTAAAAATTGCTGCTTTGCTGTTATTAGTTTATTTGTTACTATTAGTTATGTTTGTTGATATAAGTTGCATATTTTTGTTGCTGAACACTGGTTTTAAAGCTTAAGTAAGAAAATAGTTTTATATCCAGAAAATTAAAAATAAGTTATTCATTCATAGAATAAAGCTACAAACAGATAGGTCATTAGTAAATATTTCGAATATCTTAATATATCAGTGTATCGAAAAATGTGTCGAATATATTGAAGTAGAATCGAATAATATGCTTATACAATTTTCTCACATATCAACATTTGATATATTTGAGATTAATGAAAGGCTTACCACATATATTAAAATCAATAGAATAATATACTTATATATTTATCGAATACATCTACTTTCAGTACATTTCTATATATGGAATTGCTTATCGAATATAATGAAATTCAATTCAATATGTATGTTGAATACATCGACTTTCGATATAATTTTCTATATCGAATTGATTATCGAATGTATTGAAGTCGAATCTAATAATATGCTTATCGAAAACATCTAATTTCGATATATTTCTATTAATATAAATATTTAAGTTTATATTCGTTTAAGAAATATTGCGTTGATTCCCTTACGCTTCAAAAATATAGTTTAATATTTTAGAAACTATATGCAGGCACCTTCCTACATATAATTTTTTTAATAATTAAATGAAAGAGGAATCAACCAAACATTATATTTTCAATATTAAAGTAATAGAAACGGTGCAAAACTTGTGAATTTTTTTTTTCAAAGTTAACAAGTAGATAGACAAAAACTGCTCCGTTCTGAAACAATATAGTTAATTGAAATAATTTATCTAAACACTTGAATGAGAAAATAATTATATTTTTATTCTTTAGTGAGGTATCACGCGTTAGCTTTCCTTTTTAAAAAAGTAACGGCTTATTATTTTGTTTTCATTCTTATTTAGTTCCTCTTTCTTAATGTTAATTATACTTTTACTCAGTTAAGGACTTGTATATCAAATTTTCTTTTGCTTCCTTAGTATGTGACTAAAACAGAAACTGTATTCTTATGTTTCTAAAAGAAGAACTTTTTTCTCCTTAAGCTCAAATACTCTCATTAATGTACTTCAAGAACTATCAAATATAGATCTTGAAAAGAATATTTGATATGTATTCTGATTAAAATATTGAGCACAAATTGAATATTCTTTTAACATTCACAAATAAAAATCTATAATTAAAAATATGAATCTTAAAAGTAAACATGTATTCGAAAATCATTCAGGAAATATCTAAATTAAAATTGACTGGCAATCTTAGTCTTAATAGATAAGTTTAAAAACTAAATATCGATAAAATATAATATAGAGATTAACCTTAGAAACTTATATTAAAGGAAGATTAAATGCATTTAGAACCCTTAACCATTAAATGCATTGTTTAACAATTATAAATAGTTCATATTAAAAAATAACTACGCATTAAATAAATATACATTGTAAATAACATTTCTTGTTTTATTTTATATAAATTTAATTAAAGTTATAATAATATAGATTTTCACTAACTTTTTTAATCAATATACAAAAAAATTATTTTACAAGCACATCTTATAATAATAAAATAAATATTATTTTATTTGCAAAATAAATATTTTCTTCTAAATTAATTGTATTTCTTAAGTTCTATATATAATTTTTTATGCTAAACAAACTATTGCAATAATTTGTGCTTGAAAAAAAGAAACTATTTGATTTAATAATAACAAACAAATAAATTGAAATTTTTAAATTTTCAATGCAATATTTTTGTAACATGGGCAATAATAAGAGAACAAAAAATTCCCTGAAAATGAACATTAAACTGCATTATAATTTAGTTCCTTAGTGCAGTAGAATCATACTATATTTTACTAGATTCAAATACATTGCAAATGAAAACAATATTTTCTGAGAGGGAAATTTTAAAAATAAATTTGAGATAGCTTTATTCCTCATTAAAACCAATCACAACTATTACATTAATTTTATTTCTGATTCTAAGCAAAATGTTTCTCTCAAATTTGTGAATATAAAAATTCTATTCAGTGAATGTAAAAATAAATTTAAATCGAAAGTTGTCTTTTATTCCTCAAAGTTAAATAAACGAGTAATACTTTCTCATTCTTAGTGAAAGGCAAAAATGAACAGAAAAAAAAGGGAAATTGTTGGAATGTCAAATTTTAAATATTTTTCTTTTGCTTCGATGTCTTGAGGGATTAATATAAATTAATTTAATGACGTCAGTAGATTTTTTTAATAGTATCCCTGCAGTAAACTTTAACTAAATAATATTTATTCTCTCTTTAATGAAACAAAACAACGGTTTTCGCTCCACCAGGATCGTTTCCAGTAAATATTAAAGAATATGCTCTTTTTATGAATATTACTTTGGTAATTATTTGAGTATGAAATAATAAATTCAATAAAAAATATTTAACTTTTTTGGAAGAATGAAAGTAATAGCTACTAAATGTGTTTTTAAAAAAAATTACTTTTTGTATCACATAAAGTTTTATTAGAATTCTGAATATTATGAACATGAAATATATAAATTTTACATCAGATAGAAGGGAAAAGTGTTACTAAAAAGGAAATCCTATAATGGCTCATTTTATAAAAAAATATGTTTAAGATTATGCATTGTCAATTTTATAGGAATTCTTATGAAATTCAAACGTATTAATTTTTTCAATAGCGTTGTGCTCCGAATTTTGATATGAAAAATATGAATATAAAATTTTAAATTCATCTAAGAGGTTTCATAAGCATTATAAACTATATTTGAGAATATGCTTATTTATTACTTAGGATTTTGAATCTTTATCTTAATGATTAATATTTCATTTCGATTTTTATTTTAACTTATGAAAACCTATTATTTCTGAGTTCATATTTGTGCTTATTGAAGAAACATATTTTCTTTTAGCATCAAATATCTGCGATTTATTGAGTTAATCAGAAATTAAAATTATTATTTGAAAAATCATTTAGAATGAAATGATTGCATTTCATTTGATTGATCTGAAAATACTTTACGTGATTAGACATATCAAACATTTAACAATCATTTATATCAAATTATGAATTAGAAATGTAAAAATTGCTAACAAACATATTATGAATAAAAATATAAAATAATTTTTATACGTTTCATTCATTTTACTTATGGTTTAGGAGAAGTTAAACATTTATCTTTGCTGAAAAATTATAGTATTTTAAAGTTTGTGTTATAATTATTTCAAAAATTATATAAATTGACTGTATCATTATATTTCCACAGATTCGTCATGCAGTGTTTTTTATTTTAAATTTTGTAGTTTGGTGAAATTGAATATAATAAATTCTTAGCAAAATAATAGATTGTTATGGCTTTATAAAACTAGCATAAATATTTTGAAATTTTCATATTGTAATTTTTTTAAACCCAAAGTTGCACCTATTAAATTTATATATAATATCACTTAAATATCAATTTATTGTATATTGTTTTCATTTCTTTTAAACAGTTTTCTATGCATTGAATACTTTTCAAACAAAGTTTCAGGTGTTTGTTTTTCAATTTATCTTCATTCTGTTTTTATTCCTTGAAAATCAATTGGATTTTGAATGAGTGAAAACAAAAATTCAAACAGAATCTGATAATTTGAATTACATTAAAAACTTTAAGTGTTAAGACATGACAACGATCTATTTAATCATCAGAGTATGTGATTCTAAGATCATTCATTTCATTTTAATCATTCACCTACCTTTCGCTGGAAATTCTAGTAAAAACATAATCTTTGTAATGTCTTATTTTTATAACAAAGTGGTTAAAGGTGCTCACGATTTTTTTCTGATTCAAAACTGATATTTTTTAAGATCATCTCATGGAAATAAAGATAAGTAACTCCTGAATTGCATCGAAAAACAGAATCCTGATTGGTGGCTGGTTTTTATCCTTCAGCGTTCTTGTTGGTGTTGGGGATTTTGCTAAGTGCCAATGCGAGACTTTTAATGGCTAATATGTATGTGTACACATTGAAGTGGACTGCGTGTTTTCCTTTGTCAGCTGTTTCGTCTGTATTGTGTATGTTGGGATGCTCTGCTGTTTTACTTTGGATTTATATCCAAAAGAGATTTGCAGCAAAGCTCCTTCATGTTTATACGTTGATAAGATGACAAAGAAAGGAACAGAGTAAGCGCTGGCACTGGACATTGAGGAATAAGGTATTCAATGCTTATTACGATTAATGGTAAAACTAATAAGGTAATATCTATTTCAATGTAATTAATTTAAAAAAGTTTTTTATTAATGTACTAATTCAATAAAGAATGCTATATTTTTTAATTCCTACCATTAGCTCACACTTTTCTTATATATATATATATATATATATATATATATATATATATATATAATTCAAATTTTTAATCGTTAACAAAATACTTTGTATTCATCCTATCAAGTTCAAGTAAATTTTTAAAACGTATAGTCGATAACACTTCATGTTAATGCAGTTTTTTTTAAAAAAAATATTAACATATTAATTTTTTTATTTATTAATTTAAAACTAACCTTCTCACAAAAAATGTTCCTTTCCCCGCCCCCAAATGAGTAATGAATTCATTTTGATTTTTCCCCTCACTGATGAGGCTTAACTCTTTATAGTTCGAAAAATAATTAGATGCAAAACTATTCTTCTAGTACAACGATTTGTTAATTTCTATGAAAAATGAATATATATAATTGTTTTAGGTCGAATTTCTTTGTAAAATTAATATACATCTCTTAACCATTTTGTATGCGTTTTTAACAATTAAATTTGAAAAATAAATAAATAAAACTCTGAAAGATGCATAGTTTTGAATGTCGAGTCTCAGTCGACATTGGTCTGCTAAGGGTTTTGCTTTTGGCCGATTATTTTAAAGGATTCTTTTTAATCTCATAATCTCTGTTGCATTTAAAAATAAGCCTTGGTAATGAATCGATTTTTCCAAGACATTTTAATACTTTTTACAAATCAATTTTTTTGTTGTTGTAAAGTTTATATTAGGATATATTATCCATAAATTATAATATCATACTATCATAATTTAAAGATAATAATTTAAAACTCTCTCTAACTATTATATAGAGCAGACTTTAGGAAATAAATCTTATAATGAGATTTTAAAAAAAAGTTTTTTTAACAATATGTAGTGGGTAAAATGTTTTAATGAATTCAAATAAATTTTATTAATCTTTAAAAGTTTTCTTCTCAGAAATTTTGCAACATGTTGTAGCAAAATATCATTTTTACACAATTTAAAAATAACAAATATAAGTGTTCAACGAAATTTGATTTACGTTTTCAATATTTTGCTAACTTTAATAATTAGAAGATACAATAAATCTTTGCCAAATGACAAATTTGAATTCACAGTGATAGTAAATGTATATTTTTGTGAAAGTCATCACTATTTTTTAAAAAATAAAAGTACAATTTTCAACTTAGAATAAAGGTAGGAAAACTTAACCTAACATTGTATTGTGTTATGATACAAAGAACAAAGGTTTGAATCGTCTTTAAATTTATATGAGCTTTTGTGATTGTCAACAGAAGTTTAAAGAGTTTCATATAACAACATACTAGATGATACATATATGTTAAAAATGTAAACAACATAAGGAATGTGCAAAGACAATTAATTTGGGATTTTATTTTTTTGATACAACGTATGTTAGCTTATTTGTTATTTTCAAGACAAAAATATTGTCTATTTATACTAAAGGTGAAGAAAATATGAATAATAAAAAATATTGTTATTGTATCACATAAGAATTTTAATATTTTCTTTTAGTTTTAGGGATTCTGAAATAATTCTTTTGCGTAATTAACTATGAAAAGCATGATTTTCTCTTTTAATCGATTTTATTTAAGGAAACAGTATTTTATATTTTAAGCAGTATATACATTTTTCAGCTATCTATTTAGAGTCTTGTTTTTGCGTTGAAAAAAAATGATTGACCGTTTTCCCTTTCCTATTAATAACGTTGTTTATCTAGAACTTAGGAATTTTAATATCATGCGTTTCAAAAAGTTTCTGAAGTATGGAATATGAATACTTTTCTTCAGAAAGTGCAAACACACATCATTCAGTCACAGATTGCTTACATGTGGCATTTTGAATAAAGAATGCATTTAAAAATAAAAGAAAATATTTCGTATTTGGAACAATGATCTGTTTTCAGACACCTCTATTCCAAAGCAATTTCTTTTTAAATTTTTCTTTATCGAAGTTATTCTAAAAATGAATAAATACAATTTATGGTACAAAATAAATACAAATTTTATGAAAATCAAAAATGCATGCAAAATTATATACTAACATTTTTATTATATGATATGAAATTTTTTAAGCTAAATATTACTCATTGATACAACGCCCAAATTATTATCAAATTGTTGAATACTTTTGAATGAAATGCGATTCATTGGGGATTATGAATGTATATAAATATTATTTTGTATGTTTTTAATTTTTGTATGTATGCCAAGTTTAGTATTTAATTGATCCCGGAAGATTCTGTGTTTAAAAATCTAGGTGCTATAAATTATGAAAAATAATTAAGATATTTGGAGATATTCAACTATTTTAATATTATAATTTTTTATATTGTTTAAAAATACAATATACTAAAATGATAATTTTTATTATATAGTTTTTCTTTTCTAAAACATGTAATTTGTCATGAAGTATTTTATGGGAAGGAAAGATTTTTGCATTAAATTTAGCTAACAAATTTATGATTTTTACTTAAAATGTTTAGTTTCATCTATTTTCAAGTATATCAAAATAATTTAATGTTTTTTGACAATATATTTTTTAATTAAAATGTAATAATATGATTTTTAAAATGTTCTGATATTTTAATTTTACGTATACTACTTTTCGATATTATTTTTTACTCGGAAATACTTGCTAATTCTATCTGAACAAACTGCTATCCAATAAATTATATTTATTGTATTCTAAATTTTTCATCATACATACCAAATACAGCAAAGATATAAGCGATTTTAAAAATTTTAAATATTTAGCTAAAGCATAGTGTCATGTTTCACCATATTCTGAATAGTCATGAAATGGAAGTAGCTTTATATAGAAAATTATAAATTTTAGCACTATAACACTTAAATAAACACGCATTATTTACGATATAATCTATGGAAAAGAATCTGTAAATTCAGTTATGCATTTCTAGTTCTTCGAAAGGGAAATATCTCTGTATATTAAATTAAAGTAAATGCATGAGAAGAGTTTGTAAGAAACGAGTTATTTCATGCCCAAGAAATGATAGTAAAAAAATCTAATCATGTAAAAAACAATTTTAAATATTTATTATTTGTAGAAATATCAATCTATATTTTGTCACGTAAAGAAGTTTTATGAAATTTATGTTGACTTTTTTACAGTTTACATCTTTTTGCAAGTGGATTCAAATAAATTTTAATTCTAGATTTATTTTTAAATGTTCACATTTCTTGACATTACATTTTTTTCTTAAATTATTAATTTAGACATGCATTAAATTGAATAATTTACCTTTATACACATTTTTTGATTCCCAATATTCTAATATTCCTAAAGACCACCTTTTGGATAAAAGAAATTTTCCGAGGATTCCTTTGCAGAAAAAAAAACAATGCAAGACAATAGTTAATTAAATAATCGAGCAATTCTGTTCCCTTTATCACACAATTAACTTCAAAATTTTGCTGCCCCATGTAAAATACTGTCCTGGAAAAGATCTCCAATAAACTCACAGCTCATAAACTTCCTTCACTTAATTTTAATTAACTTACCATTAAAAATCTACGCCTGTTGAAAAACAAACAATTGAGAAGATGAATAAAACCGACAATGACGCACTTAAAACTTGACTAACAAAAGACGGATAATAAACTGCATCCGCAAATACAAAAGAGGCAAAAAAATGAAGACTTCAAAAGTGTGTTTAAGGCAACAGGATCACTTGCAAGAGGAAGTATAAAAACGTTGAAAGGATTATTTTAGCCGATATTTTACTAGAAGGAGCTAAACGAAATTGTTTCTAAGCTTCTGCGGTGGGATTTTCGTATGATAAAGTCGCTGTCTTTTGTTCCCCGAGTTTCTGATAATGTCTTCTTTGATGATTGCTAGGTTTGATTAAAGATGCTTTAGCTTTTCATGATAGGGTTTCCGGTTCCAGTAGATTTTGTCGTGGAATATTCTATCACAGAAGTAATATATTTAGAGCATTTTACCCTTAGTTTTACAGTTCTTTGGTTGTAACAATGATTTATTTGCGTCCGATAAATTATGATGCAAAAGTGATCTAAATGAAGATAAACGCTGTGCTTTTCAATTTTTTCTAAAATAATAGATTACATACTTCCTTTTATTTTATAAATTCTTATATGCTTTTACAAGAGATAAAGCCGGCTTTCTGGCACAGAGGTAGCACGTCTTCCTTGTGTTCTGAGAGTCCTGGGATGAAATTCCGGTTTGGACATGGTTGTTCTTCTGTGTGCTATCTGTGAGATGTGTGATTGTTGCCCCCCTGTAAAAAAGGGTTGTGCAAGCAAATGCGGTGAGAGTGTAGCTAAGTCATACTCTTGGACCTAGTTGGCGCTACTTTAAAAATAACAGACGTTCCTTTCGACTTAAATCTACTGCTGTATCAGCGGGGGGCTTGTTCATAGGCAAGTGCCATAAGTAACAACAACGACAACAGAAGAGATAATTCAAATTAATCTTTTATTGAACAAAAATTATTAAATACACATTTATATTCAAGTTTCATAATAAATACGCCTTGTAGTTTGAAAATGATTTTTATAAGCAGCGTGATTTAATTATATTAGATAACCCATGGTACACATTAAAAGATTAGTCTCCTAATTTATCTTGGAAAAAGCTGTAAGTTTTAAGATAAATTTCCTATTGCGTTGTCCTCTGCTAAATTATCTGCTAAAATCTAAAATGAAACGCAAAAAAATATTAATGATTAAGGGACATGAATTTACTTCTGTTTAACTTCAATGACATTGAGAGAGTTAAATCATAAATTCATAATCCTAGGTCAATTTATTTATTTGACTCAAAAACTCAGTTAGGATCAAGATGTGTTAAAGGCCACGTCATTTTTTTGTTATTTACGTTAAATCTTAAGAAAAATTGATCGCTGTGTTACCCTTTGCCAAAATTCAGTGAAAACCTATATCAATAGAAAGAAACAAAACTGTACTTATTTCGAATTATGATAGTCTTGAGAAAATGTAAACATATAATGTATTTCATAATCATATGATGAATTAATTACTTGAATTGAAAACCAGTTTATATATATATATATATATATATATATATATATATATATATATATATAATAGTATCTTTTATAATAATACATTAATGAACATGCAATAAAATTGATGTTCATTGCATCAAGAACAAATTTAAATCTCATCTTTTAATTGTTTTACATTAAAATATAATTTAAAAAAAAATGTTAGAATCCTCTTTTCTACGTTCTTAATTGAGTTTTATCTAAACATTTGGGACTTGGCTATGCGTTCCATAAATAAATTTGGGGAAATTCTCAGAATATGTCAAATAAAGTGTAATTAATCTAAATTGCTCGATATGATTTTACTGTCGCTTCTATCAATTTGCCATGAATTATAATCAGTTTTAAAAAGTACAAAGAATAGAAGCAATTTATTTCCAAATACATTTAAATTCAGAATACTTATTACAGTCAGATTTAAGATAACGTCATAACCTCCCCATGAATCTGACAATAATTCTGTTGGAAATGTAATAATTGATTTGGTTTGAAATATTCAAATAAATTTTCATTTACATCAATACAATGAAATAATTAAATACTTCCAAAATGTTTTGGGTATTCTTATATTAAAACTGAACGAACCGTAAACTAATTCTAATTTTTTAAAGGTGTGAATAAAACTAACTAAACGAAGTTTATGATATATATTTGTTTGTTTAACTAATAATCGTTATTAATTTCAGCTTTGCATAAATATATTTGTGTGTTAGTCTTCGTTCACGCAAAAATAAATTTGTTAATACCATTACATTAGTGATAATTTTATGTAAATTATTCTAAAATAACGGTCCAGTATTATTAATTCACTTTAGTTTTTATTAAAGACAACATTTTCTCGGACGTATTCAGAAGATTATTGTAAATCATTAAATAATGCTTTGATTACTAAGGTAATTTAATAGATAAAAATTGATACAAATAATCTCACAGATTATTGATGCAAATAATCACAGTAGTCTCACAGAGCATTGAATGATACTATTTATTAAAACATTTACAGTAAATTGAGTAAATATATTCTTTGAGGATTATAGCTCAATGTCTTGGGTATCAATAAAATTTTAATCCTACAAAATAATTCTGTGAAATGTATTAAAGAAAATTGAAAGATGAAAAAAATGAAAATATATATAAAAATATTTTATATTTGGCAAACGAAAAGATTTTTTTCTTTCTGTTTTACTTTCCTCTCCCTTCGTTTTTAAAAACGTATTATGACTCTGCAGAAGATTCAGAAGAAAATGACCTTTTTCAATTCGGAATATCATTCATGAGGGAACGGTTCTACTCTGCCGGTATAAAAAATGATATATTTTCGATTTTGTAGTTGGAAAAAAATATCCTTCATAGTTGAAAATTTCCTTCTCTCCAAGAAAAGGGGTTGTATTTTATTGCAGCCATAGTAATTTTTATATACAAATTCGGTTGTATTTTACGGCATTCAGTGTGTTTTATAAGCATTCTATTCAGTGTATTCTGTATAAGTATGTATATTCAATGTTGTTTACAAATCCAGTATATTTTAATGAATTCAACGTAGTCTACAAATTCGATTGTATTTTTGTCAACGTAATTTGTTTGCACTAACTAGACTGCATTTTATTAAATTCAGCGTAATTTATATATGCAATCGACTTTATTTTAATCAACGTAAATAATTTGCTCTATTTTATTAAATTCAGCGTAATTGATATATACAATCGACTGTATTTTACTATTTTCATCGTAATTTATCTGTATGAATTCGACTTTCATATAAACTTACTATATATTTAAAAGAGTAATTTAAATGTAAATTTATTTTACTTATTTTTCTATTTTGCTATATTTACATTGATAATTTTACAAACCCCAGCAATTTTTTTTCAGAGTTGTTATAGCTGCGTACTTATATTATTCAAAATGCATTCATTTTATCTTAAAATAAGAAAATCCTAATATTTATAAATGATCAGAAAAACTCAAATGTTGTAATATAAGACAAAGGTTCTTAAATTTTTTGATAATCACACAGATTTTCGCCAGTTTCTTTTAAGAAATTAATATAATTACAAATCAATAAATTCTTTTTACTTGTTTTTTTAAAAAAATTAATCATTAATATATTTCTTTTTAATTATTTTTTAAATTAATCATTAATAATTATTTTAAATCAGCATACTGCTATATATGCACGAGAAAAGTAAAGAATATTAATAACTTTAATTAATTTAAAAGCTTTAAAACATTATTGGCTGCATAAAAATGTGTTAAAGTAGAATCTTTTCTAGAAATGAAAATGAATGTGTAATAAAGCACACCAACTTTTAAATTGTACTTCATATTTCTAACAATACACAAATAGTTACATTAATGGTACTCCTAAAATGTTGCCATAGATAATTAATTAGATAATTTCAACCCCTAAGAATATTTCGAATTGATTTAAAATTATATTTTGAAAATAAAATCACAATTAAATTTTGCAATTGTCTAGTTAAGATATTTATCAGGAATAACAGTAATATGCAAAAATTCTCTGAAAAATATCTGAAAATGCTAACTTGATACTGCATAGAAAATGCCTTTTAATAAATAATTTTGAACTGAAATCATCTTACTCTTCTGTAGTGAATTTTGTTGGGTTTTAAGCAAGAAACATAAAATTATAATTTTTTTATTACAAAATATTTGTAAAATTTTCAGAAATTTCGGATTAAATGCACTTTGGACACATAAATTTCATCTAATATTTCTATAAATTTCATCTATTAAAAGTATTTTCAAAAATAAATAAAAAGAAAAAAATATTTTTCGAGAGAGGATATTTTTTTTTCAATTCTTTATTATTAATTTTATTTTATTATTTAAAAAATTTTCAAACAAAAAATTTAGAAATAACTGGAAAAGAAATTTCACTTTTTAATACTATTCATGATAGAACAAATTTACTTTGCTTAGGCAAAAATATATACGTACCCCATTGTTTGGTATAGAAAAAAAGTACATCCGACTTCAGTTCAAAAATCCTCTATTTTCTATAATCTTACTTTTTAATATTAGTTTTGGTTTACTTCACTTCATAAAAAATAGGCTTCTTTAAGAATCTGCTATATTTGCGCATAGTTCTGCTTTAAGAATTTGCTATATATGCGCAAAGCTTCGTTTTATTTTCTATTGGGCTTTTTCATACGCACAGAATATTTTAGAATATATAACTAATATCTTTTTTGAAGAACTATTATTCGGAGTTTGACTTTTTAGTTCGAGTTTCAAAAAGATTAATCCTCAAATGCTCTTTCAAAATAGTTTAGTATCTTTCTTTGGGAAAGGAGTGGATGAAATTTCAGGAAGTGTTAGAAAATAACAAGCATTCAATGAATGTTTAAGATGATTTATAATTTATACTAAAATATCTACTGACGTAATAATAAACGATTTACTGAATGTTTAACATACTATGTAATTAATATTACGTATTAATCTTCTTATTTATTTAAAAATAAGAATACTATAAGCATTTATTATTACCTTTTTCTAATTTGTGTCATAATAATACCTTAATAAGGTTATTGTTTTTGTATGTTTTATCTACACAGTATTTTTTACTATCTACTAATATTTTTATTTACCTTAAAAATGTATGTCAATATATGTATTAAACAATCATGCAAGAATAAAAAGTAATTTTACTTGATACTTGCTAATACATCAGCCGATTTCAAAAAATAAACTATTTAATATTTTTATCTTTTTTTACAAATTTCTGAAAATTGTTTTGTATAAAATATTATATCGTATAAATCTTATTTTCTAAAAATTTCCCTCTCCTTTTATTTAAAATCAGAATATCAATTGACAAAGAAGACTTTTTAAACTTAGTTTAGCTAATTTAAATTTGTTAATAATTTGTTAATAACTGTTATATAAGTAATGTGTATTTTTTGACAAGATGTTTAATCAAAACGGAAGAGGTTATTTATGCTAAATTTTAAAGATTCTTAAATTGCTGCTTCAAAACCAATAAACAAATATGTAAAATACTATAAAAATATTAAAAAATAAAAATAATGACAGTATAATTTTATATATAAATATAATTAATGTTAATTACATTCATTTATATTTTAAAAATTCAAAATTAATTAACGGATTTGAAATAAATTAATATACTTTAAAAATTTAAAAATATATGCATTTACTTGAATATTTAACTGTATTATGTATTTCGATATGTTTATACTATTTCTTCTTATATATAATGAAAAAAAAGATGTGGTTAAAATCAGTCGAATTGCTTAGGAAAAAATGTGAAACATATATAGGTATATTGATACATTTACGTTTATTACTATTTAATTGCAGAACATCTTCATAAGGATGTATGTTTAAAAGTTTGATGAAACCATTTTTATTACATAAACATTGAATATTTTTATGTTTCTATTTTTTCTAAATATTTAGAAAATACGACACTTATTTATAGTTTTTAGTTATTTATTATTTTATATAAAATATTTACATTTAATCCCCATGTTTATATTTTTTCGTCAATGAAACATAATTTTTAGAACAAAAGATATAATTTATTAAGAATAGATTCAGTTCTAATTCAATTGAAAATAAGAATTTAAAAACAATTATCTACCACTTTCTTTATATAAAATCATCAAACTCAAGAAATCTTACGCATTCTGGTTTAAAATTACCCTAACAACAGAATAAAAATTAAGTCCTCAGATGGTATTTTCCAGAAGTAAGCAAGTGACCATTCTGGCTGATTCTCCTTGTAACTTCGTGGTTTTTATATAAATAAAAGATAACAAAATTTTCCTAGTGGACCGAGTAAGAAGCAGAGGACCGCAGCTGCGTTGATGTAATTATCAGGAAAACGGCCACCTGATGGCTCTGGCAACTTCTGATTAGGCTCTCAGAGCTAACTGATAAGCCTCCCTCTTAATTACTCCGAGAGTAATAACAATGTTTGTTGGTTTCATAATTTCTTTTATAAGACCACAAACAACTGTTAAAGTCACGAATAATTGCATATATTAAAATGTGTTTGTAATTCCACATATTTTAAAAATTAATTTTTTTTTCTATTTGATATTTTTGTGTGTAATTCGATTGATTGAAAAATAAAGATGAGTTCGTGTTTTTATATTATTTTTTTCTATAGTTGAAATAAACTAAACAGTAATCAGTAACGATTTAGAAGTATATATTTTATGGACAAATTAAATGCATATAAATGAACTTATTTTTCATGGAGTTATTTGTTCATTTGTTTAAAGACAAAAAAAAATATTAAGTTGGGGAAAAAAGAAATTCATTACTATTTTACAGCTATCTACAGAGGAAATAATGAATTTCTTTCCATACAGAATTTTTAGAAATAGTGGAAAAAGAAAAAAAATCCATTGCTATTTTACAGCCATCTACAGGGGAAATAATGGACATTTTTACGTTATTTTCCATTTATTTCCATTATTTTTTTCCGTATGGAATTTTTGCAAATAATTGTAAAAGAAATCCCTTATTTTTCCGTGGATTGCTGTATAATAATAATGGATTTATTTTTCCCCAAACTAATGTTTTAAATTATTTATCAGCAATCTATAATGTGAAATTCTATTTTATAATTAATGCATCGTTTTATATGGGAGAGGATGCAGTGGATATAACGTCTTTATATTTGGAGGATACTTATATTAAATCTTAGGATATTGATTAATTCAAAATGATCACTACGTGAAATTGAATTTCTTTGAATTGTTTAAGATCACAACAAAAGCTCATCATTCTTCTAATTTGTGCCGATTATAATTTTACTAATTTAATTTGACTTATAAAGGATTCGGATATTAAATATGGACTGTTTCCCTTAGCTTTGAATAGTGGGAAAAAATCCATCAAGAAAATATTTCATGAAACATTGAAAGCGGTTTGAATTTTAGGGAAACATGATATGTTGCTGATAATTAGACACAACAATATTTTGAGTAAATTGGCAAATTTAATCAAAAATTACATTAATATGAATAAAACAATTATTTATTTTAGATTCTGAAATTTTTTTAAAATTTATTTTAAGCGGTAATATTTCGAACAATTATGAGAATTTTAACCATTTTTTAATTATCTAAATTCATAACTAAAATTTGAAAGGAAAAAAAAAACATCATCAGGATTTACATTCTCAACCTCCAAGGTGTATATAAACCAAATTTGATAGTTATAAATAAAACAATCTGTCTATTAAGCGTCAACATACACACACACGCACACTCACTCACATATATTCATCTTTATTATTAGAAGCAGTAATGGTAAATTCTGTTTTGTAAACAGGCAATCAATCGTAAAATATGAATTTGAAATACAAACCGAAAAATAATAAAAACCGATACCCCCCCCCTTAGATAGCCTAAGGCGAAAAGCAAACATCTGAGTTTTTATTATTTTTTTAAAAAAATGAATTGAAGGAACTAACTTCCATGGTATTCCGATCCAACGAAAATGACAAAACTATGCATTTTTCATTTCAAAACATTTCATAAAACATTGGAAGTGGTTTGAATTTTTGGGAAACGTAATATATTGCTGAAAACTAGGCACAACAATATTTTGAATAAAATTGACCAATTTAATCAGAAATTACACTGATATGATTAAAAATATTATTATTTTTTAGATTTAGAAATGTTTTTACATTTATTTTATACGATAATATTTCAAACAATTATGATGATTTTAACCATTTTTTAATTAATTAAAATCATAACTAAGATTTGAAGAAAAAAACATCATTAGAGTGTACATTCTCAACCTCCAAGGGCTACATAAACCAAGTTTGATTTCTATAAATAAAACAATATGTCTCTAAACCGTAGACATACACACACACACACACTCAATCACATATATTCATCTTTATTATTAGTAGTAGTAATGGTAAATTCTGTTTAGTAAACATCAAATCAATCGTAACATATGAATTTGAAATACAATAAAAACCGATACCTCCCACCCCATAGATAGGCAAATGTGAAAAGTAAACAATATCTGAGTACATATTATTTAGAAAATTGAGTTGGAGGAACTACCTTCCGTTGTATTCCGATCCAACGAAAATGACAAAACTATACATTTTTCACACAGCGCAATTCATCATCATCGGCTCCATTTCGAGTTGCACAAATGCGAAACAAATCGAATCACTGATGAGGCCAAAAATTTATTTCATATTCAAAACAAACATTTTTTTTCTCACTCTTTGTAGTCAGAACTTCGTTGAAATGGATTAATACCAAGATATCCCCCAGTGCTTGATGGGAGAGACTTTTGTGAAACAATTTCCTTTCTTCCTCCCCCAGATGATCCGGAAAGAGGCGAGCATTAAATCGGCAAGTTTCAAAACCGAATGCAAATAAGTGTAGAACACGGGATGACTCGCTGTCAACGGGAACTATGAGTAAGATAAATATCCGAAACCCTTTTCTAATAGTTTAATCTTTTTCACGGAGAAAGCTCTTGGATTAGTCACCGGAGTTCAGGAGGAAATGCATTACTGTTATTAAATCTATTTCTAGACGACGAAAACTCATTAGTACTTTTCATTAATCATCTAGACACTTCAGTGATCTCTTGAAGTTAAGATTACTTCACCTAAAGATAAGAGTCCGCCATTTTTAGCCACAAATTCAACATCAGATTTTTATTCTTAGAAATGAGTGACTTTGAGAATACAAAAGGCTTCTTAGTAATTTTATAGGTTTATATAGTTTTAATAACGAAATGATTATGCTTTTGTGTTTATCATTTGATATTGTTCCAGGTTTTATTTGTCATGCTATATAATAATTCTAGAAAAATGCAAACTTCAGTACGAAAAACCATAACAAGATGTAGAGTTGTCCTAAATCCTAATCGAATTCAATATTAAATTAAAAAATACTTTACTTTCTCATTATAAAGTATCTTATGTGTGGAACTCAAAAATATGAATTGTCTGCAGAATTCGATAATCAATAACTGAATTTGAAAGAAAGTAGCCGCACGAAAAGGAGGAAAAAAGAAAATAATAATAATTTTAATATATTTTCTGATTTTGTAATTTTAATATTTCTCTATGTTTTTCACATTTTTTATTGGTAATATAGATTTGAGAAAGCACATTAATTCTTATTAAGAATCTAATTATGTGTGCCAATTAATGTTGATTAAAATATCTGTAATGGTGTAATTTTCAACAAAAACACTATTTTTTTTTCATATCAAAAATTATGCTTAGAGAAAACTTAATTCATAACTATCGAATAGTATTTTTAAACTCATAATTTTTAGTAAACCGATTTCACATTTTATAAGATTTATTTACTCGTATCTTTAATTTCATACCAGATAATATCTCTTATAATGTTTATTTAATTTCTTCAAAACGGAAGCCCAAAATAATAAAGAATAAAAACATATTTATATCTGGAATTTTTGCATTCATCTGTGTTACCTTTTTTTATGTTTATGTGTTGCTTTATAGGACTTTTTATTAATAATATGTAAAAAAGTTACAAAGATGCGACAGATTTTAAAAACTTGTAATTTGAATATTTTTAACCACTTAACTGTTTTGCTTGAATCAATTTATTAAATTTCGATATTTGTAAGCAAAAAAGAAACTACTCTTACTCTTAAATATCATAATTAAACATTAAAACTACTTCGTTCACATAGAAAAGTCAAGTATTCGATGAATTCACATTAGAATTATAATAAGAAAATATTCCTAAAATAGAAGGTGCCATCTTATTCTATGGTAAAGAAAATAAAACAATTAATTGGTTAAGGTCACTGATTTGATAGTTATGGTTTGTTTAATGGTTATATAACAACATCAGAACTCAACTTTGGAAATATTGGCATTACATATCTGTTTCTACTTTTAAAGATGGTCCTAAGATAGTGATTTATTTCTATATAGAATAATAACAAAAGAGCAACTACGATTCAGTCTAATGAGTATTTCCATCTAATTATTTATTATTTAATAATTACCATAAATTTCCAGTTTGCTACAATGCTTTCATCTAGTTAAAAATCAGAAGAAATGCACGATTTAATGAAATAAGATTCCTTTTTAAGCATGCTTCTACGGCTTTTCCTAACCAGGCAACAAAATTTAATATTATTCCTTATTTTTCCTAAAATTCTGCGGTGGGAAATATCTCCAATTATTTCACTGTAAACAAACTTCCTTCTCTTAATTTTAATTAACTTACAGTTAAAAATTTAAGCCCGGCGAGAAAGAAATAATCGAGAAAATGAATAAAACCAACAATGGTGTACTTAAGGCCGCCCAAACAAAAGACGGATAATGAACTCCATCCGTTTCTGGAGAAGTAAAAAAAAGCCGGGACTTCATAGCTCCAAACAAAAGGAGTCTCGCACACACAAAAAATAAAATAAAAGACTTTGAACGGATTATTTTAGCCAGCATTAAACTGATACGGGATAACCGAAAATGTTTCTTAGTGGCTGAGATGGGATTTTCATACGATGAAGTCACAGTCTTTTGTTTGTGCAATCTCTGATAATGGTTTCTTCGGCTACTGCTAAGTTTCATTAAAGGTGGTTTAGCTTTTTCAGGTAACCTCTTCTTTCCAGGTGATTCTTCTTTTGTGAATGGTACTCTATCACAGAATAAACACAAATGGTACGTTTGCCGTATCTCTGCCGTGCCAAGGTCTGAATGCTCATTTGTTTGCGCCCAATAAATAATGATGCTAAGGTGGGAAAAGAAAAGATTGAGTGCATTTTCTTGGAAATTCATTATTTTTGAAACAGCAGTACGTCTTATTAAATCTTTTAAATGAATGGTATTCTTTAAAGCTTGATCTATAATTTTAAGAGAAAGTTGTAAACTGGTTTTCAGTTAAAGTCTTTTATGTATTAATTATTTTAAAGATGAAGATTTTACTTTATGTTTAATACATATTTCAAGTTAAAATAACATTGCAAATTCGTGATTTCAGTCAATGGTTACCTAGTTCGGCAAATAATACATTAAGTACCCTATGAGATATTTACTAGGGTATATTAAGCAAATCAAATATAAGAAACTTATCAAATGAGTTATTTGAAGTTTCGCCTTAATTATAACATTTTTTTACTTCTTATACACAAGTGGGATACATGATACATTATAATGTCCCCGATGCCTCTAACTCTAAGTTATCTGAACAGTATGATGAGCATAAGATGGAAGGGAAAAAAGAAAAAAAAATATTAAAGAAAAGAAAGAAAAGACAATACACCATTCGTGGATGTGCAGAGAGAATCCCATCGGTACCAAATCTTACACGAAACTACTCATTTTTTTGCTAGTTATAAATGGAAGGGGGGGGGACAAGAATACTTAAACAAAAGGTGACCATGGGTTGAACTTACAGGGAAATTCGATTACAAAGTGAAAAGAAAAAAAATGATAAATTACATTGTGAACATCTGTATGGTATGTAAAAGCATATGAGCAATCACGGTAGAGTCAAAAATATGTAGCTTTCATATGTTCAAAATATGTAGCGGCCCTGAGGTTTTGACTCCCTTCGAGAAAACAGCACTTTTGAGCATTCTAGAAATTATAAAATTGGTTGATTTTATGTGCCAAATAATATAATATAAATATCAATGAAATTTTACTTTTTGAATCTATATTCTATTAATGTTAACATTCATTGAAAATTTCTCTATTAGGGAAAGGTTCAGTAGTAGCTATGTGAACAACATTATGTACCATGTGCTGAACTCCATTCTGCAAACTAGAATGATTATTTTCTCTATTAATTTACAGTCAATATCTGTGAACACTCTTAAAAGAAACAAACTGTGTTTTTCTATTACCTAAATTGTCTTTAGGAAGTTCTGAATAAAAAGAATATTTTTTTCCCTCCTCCAAAAATGTTTAATCAATAAAAAGGATTTCCTATATAATATTGAATGTACAAGTTGTACATCTAATATTATATACGAAAAACAACGCTTGGTTCCGTCATTTTTTAAATATGTTTGCAACGCTAAGTGCTAAATATCTGTTAACATAAATAATAATTAGTCATAATAATGGTGTCTGAATCATAAATTGCATTTGGACTCTTATGATAAAAATGTTAGTTTTATTTTTCTTGTCAAACTTTAGCGTTTTGGGTAAACTGTTCATTTTATGCTTCAATATGAGGTAAACTGAGATTGAGGAACATCAAATGCTCTCATGTACTTATGGTGAATCTGGGGAAAAACATGCCACAAGAGGTTTCAACGCCTCAGACAGAATGCTCAAAATTGTAAGCCGGTACAATATGGTCAGCGTGATATATTATAAGCTGTAGAAATTGACTGAAATAATCACAGAGGATCAGTGCCAGATTAAAATGATATATTTGATTTGAGCACTGATGGACAAACGGAGACCGTACCCTGGTAGAACGATAAATTTATCACCCAGCATATTAATAATCTATCATACGTGTCAAGACATGTTTAGAAATGTTAAATGTGAGATCGTACTCAAATGTTATCTTTCTGATTACTATTTGTTTCGATTGACAAGGTGCATTCAGCTGTTCCGTTTCATGAAGAAGTCAAAAAATGGAATGATTCGTGAATCTCCTAAAAGGATGCACTGTTTTTGTCAAATGGCATTCGAAAATGGGAAAAAAAGTTGAACTAAATAATATTAATTATCTTAATTATAACAAGGTACAAAAAAGAGAATAGTTCTTCACATTTTGTAAAAAATGATTGAAGAAAAGTTGTACGCTGTATTGTTTCATTTGCATTAAAGGAATTTGGAATTCACGCATCATTATGAATAATGATAGCAATAAATAAATTAGAATAATTAGAATACTTTTAATGTTAGAATGACAGGGCAGCCATGATTATGGCATTGATGAATGTGAGCTGCTATAAGTACTTATACATATTTGTATTATTATTAGTATATTTTAATAGAAATGCATTGGAATCACAGAGAATGTTAGAATTAATTCATTGATATTGCATAGCTACCTAAATAACGCTATTTTTACACTGAACAAGTACTAAAAGTTTAAATTAAGTTTTGAACTTTCAATAAGACATAAGATAAACAAATAAAACGATGAAATAATTATCAAGATAAATTTGTAATCATTTTGAGTATAAATTTTTTCAGACATGAATACACATTCACCTTTACAAAGGTAAATTATGATAATTCGATTTATACACAAAGAAAAACCTTATTTTGTCTAAATAAGTAGTGTATAAATTTAACTTATTTTCTTTACGAATGGTAACATACATTTAAAATAAGACCCAAAACTAGAAAGGCACTCATTTTAAAGTAACAAACAGCAAGAAAACATAAAATAATAATTAAAAATTAACAGTAAATACACTATAAAATTAATTACACATACATATAAATAAATATACTTATTTTATTAGTAATAGTTATACATTTCTCTCTCTCACTACGTATGTTATTGAATTATATCTTTATAATATATTCATAAGAATTTTGAGAGGGTTAGAAAGTAATCCATTCAGTAGTGTAGAGGGAACACCTTAAATTATTTGATAAGAAAATATCACTTATCCCTTCGGCATTTTCTTCTAACGTTTATAAAGAATTAGCGTTTTCTTCTTTTAAAAATGATGGTAGTGTTAAAAAAATCAAGCATTGATGAAAGAAAATATTAAAACTAAAAAAAAATGTCCAATTCTTAAAATAATGCAAGCGCATGATAAAAATATTGTTTTTCCCTGTAACGTCAAATTTTTAAAAATAAATTCGATAAATGCATATGTTTCAAGCTTTAAATACACAATTTATTATTCTTAATTTATTTATATTTATTTTATTCTAAATTAGGTGCATTCTTTACAAAAGAAACAATTTCTATCCAACCATACTTCTTTTGGTATAGTATTTCATCTCAAATATATATTTCAAAAGATTTTTGCTAATTAGAGTACTTTACGTCAAAGTAGAAGTGAGAAAAGAAAAAGTCCCAACGTGACAAACTTTAATCAGTGTCTGGGAGTAAAGACAAAAGTAAAGGAGGGTTAATTAAATAATATTTGTTCTCTTAAGCAAACTTTGTATTGCTTTCTTTACCCTGCAATCAACTTCAAAATTTCTCCCTTTTGCGTAAAACACTGGTTCGGAAAAGGACTCCAATTAACTCACGACTCATAAACTTCCTTCACTTAATTTTAATTAACTTAACCGTTAAAAATCTAAGCCTGCTGAAAAACAAATAATTGAGCAGATGAATAAAACCTACAATGGCGTACTTAATATCTTCACTTACAAAAGAAGGATAATGGACTGTATCCTCTACTATAAAAGAAGTAAAAATTAGAAACTTCACGTATCTGCTTGAAGCTGAAGTAAAATTTGTAAGAAAAAAATCATGCTAGAAAGATTATGTTAGTCGACAAGATGCTGATATCAGGAAACCGAAAAAGTTTCTTAGTGACTGAGATAAGGGTTTATTCTTTGTAAAGTCACTGTCTTCTGTTCACACAGTTTTTGACATTGGATAGTTCCACTATTCTTTGATTGGACTAAAAATGAAACAGCTTTAAAAATATTTATTTATTGTCTTCAGCAGCTTTTATGCAACAGAAATGCAAAGATACCTAATAGATAAATCATGCCTGTGATGTGAATTTTGCTTTAAGATGGCTGTACTGGTATATGTTTAGCGCGTCTTGTCTGAGAGCTGGGACTCTGGGGTTCGAATCCTGGTTCGGGCATATACAATCTTCTGTATTCTATCTATACTGTGTATGAATGCGCCCCAGAGTAAAAAGGGGTTGTGAAAGCGATTTTGATTAGGGATTAATTAAGTCGTACTCTTGGTCCTAGTTGGCTCTACTTCAAAACACAAGAGACGCTCCTTTCGGCTTAAAACTGGCTGATTCCTCGGCGAAACTTGACTATGGCAAATGTCAGTAATAACAATAACATTGGCTTTGTATTTTCTGCCATTAATTTGAATTTATTTCGATGCACTAAATAATGAGTCTATGTATACTTGTGATTATAGACAATATGCAAAGAGTTTTTTTTCTTACTTTTAAGCATGCAAGAGAAAAAAATGTTTTTAGAATTAATGACTATAATACACATTCCCAAATAATTAATTACATACATATAAAAAATATTTTTTGTTATAAAAATAATGAGTGCAAAAAAGGAATTTAAAAGTAAAACTTATATCATAAATTAACTTGATAGTAAATTAACTTTCCCGGCTTATACGAATATATTGATTAAACAAATAAAACCAAGATGAAATTTTATGTATATTACCATGAATTGGAGAATTATGTATATTACCATGAATTGGAGAATGTCGACACTTACCAATGAATGTCAGCATATACCAAATATTTTGGTAAAAGATCAAATATTTTTTAATGTTGCTGTTACTTATGGCACTTGCCATGGACAAGCTCCCCGTTGATACAGCAGCAGATTTAAGCCGAAAGGAGCATTTCTTGTTTTTGAAGTAGCGCCAACTAGGGCCAAGAGAACGACTTAGCTACACACTCACCACATTTTTGCTTGCACATCCCCTTTTTACAGGGGCGGCACATTCACACACCTCACACAGAAGAACAACCAAGCTTGAACTGGGACTCTCAGAACGCAACGAATACGTGCTACCTCTGTGCCAGAAAGCCGGTATATTTTATTATATTCTTACATATTCGGACTATGACCGATGCATGTCCAAAATCACTGATACACTCTGGTGGTGCTCAAAACGAGACTCCATTGACCACAGTAAAGATACACCACTGTGTGAATACAAATCGGTAATGTGGGCCGGGGTCGCACAGATGTCCGAAATAGGTTGGCGGTTATTGTTGTAATAGAAGACTCTGACTTTTATAAATTGACAAACAAAAATGGTACTCTCAAGCAGGTTTATATTTGTAACATTTTTCTAATTTGTAAAGTAAAGTTATTTTACATAGGTGAGATTTCTTCTCAAGAAATGTCGCTGTAGCTAATCCGAGAAGAGGAGATCAAGGTTAGGCTATACTCGCTGGCATTGCAAAAAGAAATGTTTCACTACTAAATGAGATTGTAAAAGCGCGGGAATCTTGTCCAGTTTAAATGTGCCCTAACATTTTAAATTGTTGTAACATATAAGACAGTATAATATCAAGCATATAATTAAGTTTAACACTATATATTTTTAGTTTAATAGTTTAATTACTATAATTTTATTAGTTTTAAGTTTAATTACTACACTTTTTTAAGTTCTATTACTAAAAATGTCTCCTATTTTGACATGTATCATTCATAATATGTTTTAGTAATAGAATTTGATTTAAAAACATTACAAAACAATTTTTTTCAGCTTTCACCATGGGAGCATGATGCTTGTGGAAATATAACGGTGATACATAAAAATATAATAAAATATTCGATATGTCCTCGAAGTATTTGTAACGGCAATTTTAATAGTATCAAAATATTATTTCATTTGTATATATATATTCCTCTCACATCTGTATGAATTTCTTGTTGAAAGCTCTATCGTAACTCCATTGTTACTGGGGAAGGAGTGATGTAGCAGCTATATCTGTGTATTATTATCTTTGCTTTCACAAGTTTGTTTTTAAAAATTGGTGAAACTAGTTGCTTATTGTTGGATTAAAAATGATGGTGACATGACATAGTTTCGCTTCTTTTTAATATGAAATATAATCTGAATGAATCATTCTGAAATTATAATAATTTTCTTATAATCGATATTTATGAACTGAAATTAACAGCGCTACGTATTTGGTATACGTTAACCTCCCTTGGTAAGTGACCGACATTTTAAAGATTTCGTTCTTTGATTGTGACATATATATACTTTGAAAGGGATGAAAAAAATATTCACCACAAAAATAACATAATTCATTAATATTCGAATATTTAATAATTTAATATTTAATAATCGAAAATTTGGCTTACTCGAAACATAAACAGGTTATAATGACGTAACAATACGAGACATGTATATAAAAAGTTTAATTAACATTATCCTAACTATCCGATTCAACCAGATCTTGCAACATGTAAGAAACTTATAGAATGATTTATCTTTCAAACGAGGGATGCAGGAAGCAAAGCGAAAATTAGTTATTGAAAAAAAGATGAGAATATGTTTGGTATATAACTTCAACTATGACGGCGAACTCAAGGACGCTTTGAGACTGGGTCGCGTCACGACCGTAGGTATTCTGGGAACAAGAAATCCTTCGTCTCGGTAATCAGTGAGATCGTTACCCAGGTAGCACATCCTGTTGCATAATATTGTACAATATTCTGCAATATTATATATTAAACAATATTTTACAATATTATGCAAGAATGCGAATATTGATCCATATTGTACAATATTCTGTGATATTATATGATATTAAACAATATTATACAATATTGTGAATATTGATCAATATTGTACAATATTCTGCGATATTATAGAATATTAAACAATATTTTACAATATTATACAATATTGAGAATATTGATCAATATTGTACAATATTTGTGTGCTACTAGGGTATGCTCATGGAAATACTTAGAATAAAGTCATTTATGCCCACAGTATCGTTTCGTACCTTTTCATTTTAACACCACTTGTATGTAGAGTACTGAAAAAAGTATAATGTGAATATCATAAAATATCACAATTAATCATAAGTTAACAATATTAGGATCATCAATGACTCTGTTCCATATCATTCTACCTTCTTTGGTTCTAAGATATTGTGACGGTAACCTAACATTAACAGAGACCATAACATTTTTGATGGATTCCCCATTCTCTTCCATGCTTTTCAAAAGCTGTTTATAAAATTTGATTTTATTTCATTAATTAAAGTATACAAATCTGTATAATATAATCAAATATCTGAGTATTCTAATAAGAAACTGATTAGAATACTTAGTCTTTTATCTGAACAATTATTGAAACATTATTTCAAATTTAATGTATCATCATTCCTAAAATATATTTGAGTCTTCATATCTCAAAAATTAAATGAGTTAATTTTCTAAAATAAAATAATGGATAAAATTTGAGTAAAATAAACTGAAAATTTTATTCTATTAAAAAAGAGCATAAATATGAAATAATCATGCCACTTATTGAATTGTATTATTTTATAAGTCATTTAATTATATTTTTATAAGAAAAAATATTAAAAATAAAATATTATTTGTTTGAAAAATCCCTCCAACAACTGGAAGATTCCTAAATTTAATTCTCAAGATGATTCTTCCCGTTAAAATTTTATAAAATATACTAAAATAGAAAGAAAACAAAATATTTTAAGAATACATTCTGACACAAGTAGAAATTCTTTAGAAACATAAATGCTTTTCTCAGTTTCAAATACCATTCCCTAAGGAAAATTTTTATTTTATGTGTTTAAATGAATATGCATACATATATTTGTCTAGCTCTACAGTAGTAAAAAAAGTATGTCTAGACTTTGATAAACAACAACAAAAAAACGAATTCTCGAAGAGAAGGCGATATTTATTTTATTCCCATTCATGATGAACTACCTTCAAACCTGCAATATAGATCATATGTATCATAAAAAATTTCTTTCGCCATTTTTTTAGTTTGTGTATTAATGTAAAGACCAGCAAAATGAATATAGAGTGGTTTACCAGATTAGGATTGCTACTGTAGTTATTTTTTCCGATTTCTATATCAGAAATTCAGAACCAAAATAGTTAACTTGCAAAAGCCTCATTTTTTTTATTTGTTTTTAGAATTTTAGGAATATTTGGGATGCAAATGAAGAAAAGTTCTAGAAGAAATTTAAGGAAAATATATTGTTTTATTCTAGAAATAGAAGCCTTTTATGAAAAGAATATCTCCTATAAGTTATATTTCTACGGCATTGAATTTTTAGTATATTTAACTGGCCATGTTGATATTATCAAGACAAAAATCACTTGACTTCTATATATAATTTTATTCTCTGTTGACAGTCAAATTTCTTTCAGTATTTATATCAATTTTTGCATTTCACTTGAGTTCAACACTTGCTGGGAACTTAATTAAGTTCATGCTATAGTCCAAAGCAATCCTATATCTATATAAGGAAGAAATCAATATTAGTCTTAATTTTTTTTCCAAGTCAATGTTTGAAATGATCGATAATAAAATATTATTTAATTTGACTTCAGTTCTAAAAATATAGTTTAGAATTTCTATACATAATTTCAAATTATATTTTGCTCATAATAATTTTGTGATTGAAGCAGTAGGTAGAGTCGTGGCTGAAATCAGGCAGAAGACAGGTTGAATTATTAAGTTTGTTTTATTCCATCTTGAGAGGCATGCATTATGTACAAGCAGCGTGTACTAAGCATGTCCGTTCACAACGCGACACAAAGACAAAAGAAAGTAGAAAAGGCATAAAGAGAACGAAATCAAATATCCCTGATCATATATACCATGAGATTCTCATAAAATTGACTCGTGCCGATTTTAATAGGAATTCTCACGCGTGTTGACAGTGACAATAGAAACGCAGGGGTCCTTTAGAAGATTCTGTTTACATCAGGACGCTTTAAATCGATGCTGTATTATTTTTACACAGATTCGTTTAATTTAATTAAATATAAAAATTGGAAAGGGATTAGGAAATAAGAGAACATTTTAGAAGGACTTTGATATGGGCTAAATTAGGCTTAAATTAAAAATTAATTAAGGATTAAATTAATTAAATATATATATATATATATATATATATATATATATATATATATATATATATATATATATATATAAAGTATTAACATTACAAGAAATAGTAATGTTAATCCTTCCTTTGTCCTTATTGCAATTTTACTATGCTGTTCAGGACCAAAAATAATTTTGGTTCGTCATAGTTGGCTTCATATTAAATACATCGGCCCATGTTGTGTAAAGCAAAAGGTGTGTGCTCTTTATTTCTTTCTTTAAATAAATGAACAAATTTGAAGTACATCTTTAAGTTAAACTGAACAGAATTGTCTTCTTTGAAGCATTACTATTTCTATTTGGTTTTTGTATTATAATGAAATGCCGTACGTGAATATGTAATTTAAAAGGTTATAGAAACTATTTTTTGATTACTTATCCGTGTATTTTTTTATTGAAACAATTTTATTGATTTTTTAAATATACCTTTTTTATAAATATCAAGTTACTTCTGTAAAGTTGTTAAAGAAAACAATTTTCATATTACAAGATTGAGATAATTAAACAGAAATAAAAACATTCAAAAATACCAACCGATATTCTAAAATTTCTTTGTGGGGTTATATTAATTTATCAGAAGAAGAAAACGGATTATACAGTAAGAAATTAGACGATAAAACAGTAGCGTCATCTAAAATGAAGTTATTCATGTAAACGCAGAGTAGTTGCTTTTCCTTAAAAAGATTAATTTTATCTACGCAATACACAAAATTATTCTAACAAATATATTTGAGGTAAATGAAGAATAACACTAACGGATTAAGGAGATTAAGGACATCTTATTTTCGATTTTTTTTATTTTTAAATATATTTTGACATTGTCCGAAAATTAAATGAATAATGAATTCTTGACATTCTGAATATCATTCGTGAAGAAATGAATTCGTTTTACTTATATACAAATGAAATATACTATATCCATTTTTAAGATAAGAAAATATCTATGACATTAGATGAAAATATACAGTTTTTCAACGCTTGTATTTGTTGAATACTTTTTTGAGACTGATAAAAGAAAAATATATAGTAGATTGTATAGTTAGCATATATAGAGTTATTTTTCTATTATTGCTTTCATGAACTCATAAAATACTTCGAAAAGCATAAAGTGGCATTTTTCTAAGTCAAAATCAAATATTTATCTGCTTTCATCATTTATTCTCAAGAACTTACTTTCAGTAAGCCAACAGAATAAAAGACTGCCTTTTTGTTGTTTAATATTTTTCTTTATCTTTCAATATTCTAATTTAGACCTATTAAATAAGGATGCAAGAAGATATTAAAGAAAGATTATTAAGAAAAAAAAACATAATATTTTTTATGAAAGACATTTTATGAAAAATGATCTGTTTTGTTTAGGAAACGTTTTAGCCTTGTTCAATTTCCTGCAATTTGCAGGGATTCGTAGTTAATTAAAACACATAGGAAACACTGACTAGGAATATTTTTAAAAATATATGTTTTTGATTAAGATATACAACTAATGTCCATTGGCAACTTATTTATCTTCATATTTTCATTTCAGCTGAAAAAGGGATCTTATGAAATATGGTTTCTTTCTGAAGCTCAGTCTATGCGAGATTAAAAATAACAAATTTTATGAATTTTATTCAGCAAGAATCATTAAAATATTCTCGAGTAGATACTCATCTTTAAAAAATAGAAATTCTAAATTAAAATAAGACATTCTTTTAGAATGGATTGTTTTTTACACGTATTGTACACCAACGCATATGTGGTAATATGGTTATGAACAGATAATTAATAATAATATAGAAAAATTCTGCTGCTTTTAAGATTACAACTAAGTTATTAACAAATTCTATGCTTCTGAATAATATAGAATATTTATTTGGTGATGATATTTTTCTAATAAAAATATTAGAATTACATGTATAGTGGCAAAAAGAAACTGCAACAGTTTTATTACATTCTTCTTTTTTTAAAAAAAAGAATATCAAACACTCAAAATCTTTAGACGTGAAATTAAAAAACAAAAACCAAAATGTGAATGTCATACTTGAACTTGGCTTCGAAATCTTCTTTTATCAAAATTATTCAGAGTCATTTTTATCTCAAAAAATGTTTCTGCTCTTGGATGTTAATACTCACTTTCTGCAGAAAGGAATTCCATTTATTGCAGCCACATAGTACTTGTGCTAACATAAGCATCTGTGGAATTCAGAAAAACGGATATTATGTATATACATAGCTTCCTTCTTTATTCTGCTGCCCTATTTTCTTTCTACCCGGAAAACTCGGTAGATACAGAAAGCGTACAGAATGTAATTTCAGTGCTACAATGGAGAGTTTAATCCAATTACAATGCTGATGTATCAACAAACAAGCTTAACTATTATATTTCCTTTCACTAGTCTTTAGTAATTTATTATATTTTTATTTTAATATACAGTTCTGTGTAGGAAAAAATGGATTAATTAATTGATTAATAAAACCTTCAATTTTAAACTTATATATATTATAAGTTGAATTATGAAAAAATCACTAAATACTTTAAAATATATATATGATTGCTCATGCAAAAGGTGCACATAAATTTCATCAGTATTTAACAAAATACATCTCATTTTAAGAATTACAATTCCTATGCAGGCGTCCTAGAATAAGAGTAGTGTGTCTTCCCTCAGAGCAGCGTGTCCAGGGTTCGAGTCCCGATTCATGCATTGTTTTTTCTTCTGTGTTCTATATGTAAGGTGTATGAATGCTGTGCAAATGAGTATGATGAGTGTGTATTTAAGCCGTACTCTTGGACCTAGTTGTCTCTTCTTTAGAACAATTTTCTGGTGTGTAATTCTCGTTTTTACGGGAAATAAATCTATATAGATAATTTCAAAAAGCACAAATATTAATTATAAGTACATAAGTAAAATAGTATAGCAAAATGTGCGGCTCAAACCGAACACTCTCTACTTAAAAGTCATTTATATTATCCTGATCAATATACTGCAAAGTCCGAAATTCAAAGCTGAAGTTTAATACATTTATTCGAATAATTAATAAAGAATATGTTTTCTTTCTATAAAATCGTGTTTTTTTCACGAATTACATCTATATAGATAGACAAAATCTTACTAAAAAGCAAAACCTTAGTTGAACGTAAATATTTAAACTAACCCGTAGAATTTATTTCCGATAAATACGAAATAAATAAAATTATTCACATAGAAGAACTGCTTGTTTAAGGCGACCAGGGACCTTTAAAATGACTTTTTGTAATTTTCACCTAAATAATTTGTAATTTTACAGGCATTAAGAGTAGGACTATAGGAGATGACACACAATTTTTTAAAACATTATATTAATTTATTCATGAGTTAGGGGGGTAATACAATATAATTTTAGCGATAAATAACGTTAATGAAAAATGTTCCAGTTGGCTCCAAATTTGTTCAAACACTCGCCAATTTTTATTAGTACTTACTCTAATCCTTTTGAAACGAAAGCTGAGATTAATCTTGCAAATTGAGTACGAAATATCAAAATTAAACATTATAATAACTCAAACCTACTTACAATTTTTTTTTTTTGAATCGGTATTTTTGAATTATTACATTGGTTAATTTTGATATTTCGTACTCAAACTACAAGATTAATCCCAGCTTTTGTTTCAAAAGGGTTGGTGTAAGAAATAATAAAAATTGGAGAGTTTTCGAACAAATTTGGGGCGCCTGGAACATTTTTCATTAACGTTATTTATCGCTAATATTATATAGCATTAACCCCCTAACTCGTAAATAAATTAATATAATGCTCTAAAATTTTGTGTGTCATCTCCCATAGTGTTACTCTTAATGCCTATAAAATTTCAAATTGCTTAGGTGAAAATTGCAAAAAAGTCCTTTTAAAGGTCCCTGTTCGTCTTAAGACGCTTATATTTTGAACATAAGTTATTAAAGATAATATATTTTATTATTTATAATGAATCTATCCCTGCACAAGAATTAATCAAAGGTTGATCCAAGATATTATTTATTGTATGAAATAATTGTGTTCAACATAATGTGATAATCAGCAAAGAATGATCTTCTTTTAGAAACACGAGAATGTTCTTATGTTTTATTAGAGCTAAATAAATACACGAAGAAATATGATAGAAAAATGGCCCTATCCATTTCGCAGAGCAAGATGGGAAGAGTAACAGTAGAAACGATGCACTAAATCAAGAGGACAAGCATTATTTATCTTCTATCTGCTGAAAGGCAAGCTGATCTATGATGCCATCCAAGATGGCCGAACGCTGGTCGGGCAATTTGTTATAAAAGAGCTATTCCGACGCATAATTCCATCCAGTCATAACCCTAGGAGAGCGTTTTGTTCTTACCTTTCTGATTGTATTTCTTACGATATTACATATATAAATAAAACAATTACTCTGAATTTAATACCTGATTCATCATAAGTTTATTTGTGATGTTAGCTCTTATGTAGCATAATCAGGATGCATATGACAAATAAAAATCTTTACTACATTGAAAGTAAAAGAAAGCGATTTGGCTATAATAATTTAATTTTTTTTAGTTATCAGTCATTATTTTAAATGATAATAGATAACTAAAACTTACTTTATAAATATGATGAATCTGCACTTAGTTATCAATAAGTAAAAGGTTACAAATTTAGGGCAAATGAATCAATGACGTTAATCTATATTAATAAAAATGGAACTCTAAATGCGTTGCTAAGCGCAAAACTAGAGAACGGCTCGACCGATTCAGCTAATTTTTATTTTAATATTTTCGTTAAGACACGAGGATAGTTCTTATGGAGAGAAAAAATGAAAAAACTGCGAGGAAAATAGTTAAAACGACACTTTTCTTACTTTCCCGCCAAAAATCTTCATTTCCTTCCCCCACACCGAGTAAGATAGCAGGAAGTAACAAATTATCATTTGTTTAGAAAGAAATGCGCGAAGTCAGTTGGTTTTCATTTCTAGATAACGGGATGTTTAAAAAAGAAAGAGAATAGTTGCTTTTATTATTAGTCTGTATGAATATTTAATCTATGCCTGCTCGAAATAAAGTCTGGGCAGGGAAGAAAAAAATAACAAAGCGAGAAAAAAATATTTGTAAAAAGTAAAGCAGTGTGTAAAAAAAGGAGAGAAAAAAAAAAAAAGAAAAGAAGGGTGTGTGTGTGTCACCATTATTTCCTTTATGCGCGGCATTTTCCAAGTTGTTTTTAAACTTCTGCATCTTTTGAAAACCAATTGTCTTTATTTGTTTAGTTTGTTTACATTTATGAAAATTTGAATATCATTATTCTATAAAAACAGAATTTTAGACCTTTCTCTCCACCATTTAAGTAAAATATCAATTCCGGGACAATAATTGCTCGGATAGAAAGAGAAAGATGAGTAGTACAGTGAACAGATCATCCGAAGAAATTAATAACAATTAATACTATAAATGAATTATATGATTATCAAAATTTGTTTGGTTTAAAAATATTTTGGTGAAAAACCTGTTATGAGACACAGCTACAAAAAATATTAGCGAGCAAACTTTAGCGAGCATTAATACTGGCGAACCGACTGGTCGCTAAAGGCGGCTAGTTAATAATAAACGGAAACAAAAACAACTTACATTTGTTAGACATTCCAAAACCTTTGCTTATTAGACAATAGAATCATCAACATTTGTTAAATATGTTAGTTTTGGGACCATAACATTCCTACAGAATTTAATTAGTGATTAAATTATAGTATATATAGTCCATATAATTATCGGTTTATGTTAACAATTAGAAGATCTTTAATATTAAGAATTGCTGAATATTATCAGTGTTCATTTGTTGTTATTAATACTAACTGTAATTATTTTTACTAAGCATATTTATATATATGAAATCTTGATTCCATTTATATAAAAATTTTCCTGGGATATAAATTTTAAAAATCTTGTACAGCCTTTCAAAATCTTGGTAATGATAAAAGTTAATACTTTCCTAATTTTTTTCCTTTCAGAAAAACACACCCACACAAAAAGATACAAACACATTCCACCACTTCCATCGTTAGCAGTTTGTCAATAAATTACAGATAAATAAATCTTTGCCAAAATATTGAACGTTAACTTTAAATATAATATTAAAAGCAAGGAAAGAAAACCCCTATCCATTAAAATCATCAATACAAACAAACTGTGTCAAAGTATCAAAACTAGAATGAAAATTCCGACACATTTTTGCAGTTTATCATACTGTATTTATATCCACAACCCTTTTAGAAAGAAAAAAAGAAACAAAATTAAAAAGTAAAGAAAGAGAATGCAGCTGGAATAGCATTGATGCCATTTTCTTTTTCTGGGTCTAAGAAGTCCAATGCCGGAACCAATAAAATTCTTTGAAATTTTTAAGTGATTTGCTGTGTTTTAATGGAATGCTCCATTCTTCTAACGAGGAACTAATTGAGATTGATTAAAAGCAGAGCTTGCAAGTCATTGATTTTATGAGATTCAAAGAATGATAGTTTTATTGGCCACATTGGGTACAAATGAGCGTAAGGGGACTGATTTTCTTTCGGGAAATCCCATTTTGATAATCATTAAGCTCCATTATCAATTAGAAACGTAATGTATCTACTGGAAATTAAGTCTTTATTGAATTTCCGTAAAGAAAAAGCTAAAATTTTTCTGTTAAAGAATGGAATCTAAACAGCTTAGAATTTAAAATGAAAAATTAAAATAACTCATTTCAGTGATATAAGTAGTTGATTTAGCTCATATTAGGGATTCAAAAATTTCAGAAATTTATTTAAATCTCGTTTTAAATGTTTATCAAATAGATATTCAATGTTTTTATCTGCATTAATTCGGCCAATAATTCATAAGTTATATCTCAATACCAATATTTTATTGTATTTTTAATTCACAACTTTGGGATTCCATGAGAGTCCATGAGAGTTTCAACTTCGAAAATTCGGCATAAAGTTGATATTTCAATTCGATAATTATCTCTAAGCTAATGCATTATTGACATTGATATCTAAATAAATAAGTAAACTATATATGTTTCCGTTCGATTTTTAACTAATATTGAACTTTCGGATATGATGAGGAACTCAGATTTTCATTCAAGTTCAGATACTTAGCTTCTATTTCAGCTTGAGTTAAAATTATCTCAAGTGTGCGGAAAAAATGTATTGCATTTGAGCAAATGACAGCTGAGTATCTCACTCAGCTTCTGATGCAGATATACAAACCAATATATAATTCTACGAATATTTAATACAATATGAAGAGGCTGTATGTTAATATTAAAAATGAAAGGATTTTTGAATATGAATAGCAAAAATTATGCATATATCTACAGGGATATGAAAATGTGGGGATATCGTTAAATCTAACTACTGGTAATTCTTTAATAATTCACTACAGTAATTAAAAAAATATTTTATTTATCTTCAAAAAATTACTATTTTATCTTCAGTTATCTCAAATGTGCTCATATGAAGGATAAAAAAAATTGATGCGTTTATAATGGCTGAATACTTGATCTCATTCAAATAATCAGTTTCTGATGTAATTTAATATATAACTAAGTGAAATATATTTGCTCGTATTATATGTTTTGCTATATAAAGTAAGTTATTTAGTCCATTTATAATATAAGAGGATGCAATAAACAGACTTCCTTTCATCTGAAAGTCAGGAATTTCATCTAAAGCCAAGCGACTTCCTAATGCTATGCATTTCCGAATATATCTTCTTTCTCATACAAGTAGAAAATCGTTGCCTCATGAATGATATTCAGAAATGAAAGAAAGTTTTCATTTTCTTCTGAATCCTCTGCCCGGTTCATAATGCGTTTTTAAAAAGGAGGGAGCAAAAAAAGTAGAAACTCTTCCTCCTTCTCCAAACATAATTTTTTTTTTACTTTCTTTTTTGGAAACGTATCTCGTAAAACTATTTTGTGGGATTTGAATGTATAGGATTTTCTAAAGGATTTAGGGATCATCCTTCAGATATATGTCTGAGTATTTCCTTTTATTTATTTATTTGTGTTTGTTTCGAAGGCATCTTTCATGAATTGCTAAGAAATGCAGTGAGTGCATTAAAATTATTATATTCATATTCTGTTCAGGTGGAAACTTCGTTTTAATGTTGTTTGTATAGTTTTTCATAAATTGAATTTAATCCTCATTATTCATTAAATGAATATATATTTTTGAGGAGAATAGATTTTAATGTCTGATTTATGTTTCAGTTTTTTAAAAATTTAAAACCAATATAAACTTCTTTTTAATGTAAAGGTGCAAGAGAATCCTAAAAAATAGTAATAAAGCATAAATTTTCCGTATTTTCGGGGTAAGATGATTAGATCAAGACGTACATTTTCTCAATGCGTTAAAATTCACAAACCTATTTTAAAAACAAAAATTTTCTAAAGCAGATACAAAAATGAATAACTGTAAAAAAGATACATTGTTATTAAACAGAAATAAGTATAAAATAAATGTTTAGTACTAGGTTAATTTGTTCAAATGCTTGTATTTAAATAACAAATTTTGGCAATGCTAATCAGTTCTTTTAGAGTCCATCTTCTTGCGCTCGTCTCACCTGGTTCAAATGCAAGAAAGTCCTATAAATTTGGAATAAAACATAGCTTTTACAGATTTTCAGGGGAAGATAATTAGAACCAGACGTACATTTTCTCAATACGTTAAAATTCACAAACCTATTTTAAAAACAAAATTGTTCTATAGTAGGATACAAAAATGAATTTCTGTGAAAAATTACTTGTTCTTAAACAGAAATAAGTATAAACTAAATGTTTAGTATTAGTTTAATTTGTTCAAATACTTGTATTTAAATAAAATTTCTTAGCAACGCTCATCAGTTTTTTCAGAATCCAACTTCTTGCGTTTTGTCTAACCTGGTGGTTCAGTGTTTACAATATCTGAACTTTAATATGAGGAAATAAATTCTACTTGATGGGCTGATAAACAAGAATATTAATACCTGATTCCAAAAATCAAAAAAACTTAATACATCATTCATGTATATAAAATTTCAAATAAAAATTAAATATTTAATGTTTGAAATTTAAAATAGATTATCTTTTAACATTTCAATTATTTAGAGATGCAATTCCAAGCATTTCTCTAAGAAATAAAAATTTGATATCAACATTTTGAATTCATTTCATGAAAAGAAACCTCTGTTTTTAAAAAGAATTAATTTATCTAAGCAGATACGCTATCTTTAAATTGTCTTGAAAATCATTATTCAGTGCAAGTGAATGATCCATCAAAGACATGCTTTGGAAAGATAAGGAAAATTACTCATCATCATAGCTATATCTTCGCTAATAAAGAAGAAAGAGGACAAAAAATTGGTGATTTGATGCAGTTAAATATCTTTAACCCTTTCGCTACGGCTGCCCCTTCCGCCGAAGTACCGTCACTGAACGGAACCTCGCGCCGGAAAAATGCACAGTGCGCGTGGTTTCTTTATATATGTTGTTCTAAGTGTTAAATAGGAACTGTGCTGAATAAATCAATCATTGCTCTAATGTAATAAGTATATTTACATTTTTTATATGGTAGGACTTATAAAATTATTCAAATACAAAATTATAGATAACATAGGTATTTATATAATTACAAAGCTTAACGATGAAATGATTAATATAATTAATAGCGACATGAAAATTATTGAAATATAAGGTGTAAATCTAATACGTACAAAATATGTAATAAAATATGTAAAAACTAGTAATATAGTTGTTACCATCGACTCCAGATGGCACTTGTACAGATATTTTTGATGCCGCATGTATGCGGCGCTCGTACCCAGAAGTCGTTGCGTGGATGCCGCGTATATGCGGCACTCGTATCTAACAGTCGTTGCGTGGATGCCGCATATATGCGGCGCTCGGGACGAAAGGGTTAATCAGATCCAACATTTACCAAAGATAAGCAAGCATTTGTGACACTCAAGGAAAAAAAGTTTTAATGATCCGATCTTATCCAAATTAATGAAGAAAACTCTATCTTATTCAAACTTTTATTGCTTTGAATAGTTTATATTGTGCATCCACTTTTTAATAGTATCGAACGAAAATAAATAAAGAATGAAACAAAAAACCTATTGAATGTATAAATATTCATAATAAAAATATTCATGTTTGGATTATGTGATGAATTATAGCATTAGAGTTTTCTAACTTCATTATATAAATTAGCAGTGTTTTTAATGAAATTATTTAGTTTGAAAATCTAATATAATAATTTAAATGTCTTCTCTAAGTACTCACCCTCTGTTTTACCCTTTACTGCAAGAATTTATAAATGATTGAAAAAAATTGTTTTACGGTGGAAATAGCTTTATTTAATTACCAATTAGACATATTAAAAGAAAAATAATGAAAAAAGTTTTTTTTTTTTCTTTTTTCGATACCACATATGGGCTTGTATGCACAGAAACCAAAACAATTACAGTTAAAAAGCGAAAAAATTATTTTCCTTCGAGAAAGATAAATATATCGACTGTATGAAAAAATATATTTTTTTCAAAAAGTACTTACGTTTTACTCTGTTATCATTTTTTGAAAAGGAATCATTCGCACATCAACTCTGCTTTTTTAACAAAATGCACAAATGTGAGGTTATTTCGAAATTTCATAAAATCATAGACAATTTTTTCACGTTTCATTTTGATAAATATATAATTAATGGATTTAAATAGTTTTAATTATTTTATAATTCTTAATTTAGAAATAAAGTTGAATCAAAACTGCAATACCATTTAGGGGCCCGTTAGGGTTAAGATAGCATTAAAAAAATACAATAAAGTCAACTAAAGCAGTTGCAAAAATTATTTCTATCCTTATTAGAAATGTTTAAATTACTTGTCTCGCAATAGAATAATTTGCTAAAAACCTAAAAACTAGAAATCTAAAGCTCATGTGGTTACAATATGATTTCCAATGCAATAATAAATCTAAAACAGTAAAATACAGAGCATTTTCGAAAAAGAGCTTTATTGTGTCAACTTAAAGCTCAAATATGTAGTACTTTTTGGCACTTAAGTATTAGACCATCTATCTTTATCGCCTTACCTTTTTTTTCTTTATTTATTAACAATGAGGAGAGGGAAATGCCTTTGGCTCAAAATATGGTACCATTTCTTAAAAATTTATAAAGCTGCTTTTCTGATTATAATTTTAGATCATTAATTAAATTTTGATTACATATTTTATAATAAAGAAATACCTTTTCATACTCAACTTGATGACATACATTAACATTACTTTTTTAACCCTTTTTTCATATATTTTCTTCGAAAGTTTTTTTTTTTTAAATTTTAACCACCAGAATTTCGGCGTCATAAGTTAATTATATATAATTTTTCATTCATTTTTTACATAAAATTTAAAATTTTTATTATTCACTTTTCATAAATATTTTATTCATCTTTCTATTTCGTATATTGATATTCTATATTCTATATTGTTTTACGTGAAGTGTTTTAATTTTAATAATTTTTCACAATATTTTCTAATTTTTCCTGAATGTTGGTATGGATTACTTATTGTTTCGTTTCATAATATTTATGTTTTATATTGATTGAAATTTATAAAATGTCTTCCCTGAGGAGTTAGTCTGAGGATCGCTCTGATGGTTGCCGACTCATATGTTTCCTTAGTGGTCAATATAGTGACTTCGGTAGCAGAGTTCCAGAAATTATTGAAATTTTAATGATATATCGAGAACGAACAATGACAATTATCCTTTTAGAAGATTCTTAAGAAAATTAAACTTCTCTGTAAAAAAAAGTGAATGACAGAGTTGAAGTCAATTGAGTTAAGCTCTTAAAAGTAGCTCAGCGAAGTCAAGCCAACGATTTCTCTGGGCACTTTGCTCTGTCGACTCTATTTAATAGCTCTTGCTGCTTTTTTATCATTGGTTTTTGCAAACGTTGTTAAATGCTTTCTATACTTTAGTAATTATATTTCGTATAGAATAATGCTTCGTTAGCTAGAAAAATAATACTGAAACAATATGTTGCAATATACATGTGCAACAATTTTCTATCTTACTTGCAGATTTTCATATGATAAGGAAGTTATTGTAATATTTTGGATGTTAAGATGAATATTAAATTAATAAAATAATTAATAATTTTTATATTTCTATTTTTTAATAATAAAAAAGATTAAGAAACATTAATAGTATATGGTAAGTTTAAAATTATGATATGTAAGATTCGAGTTCATAAACTATAATAAAAAAAATCTAAAAATTTAAACGAATGTGCATAAATTGAAGTAGAAATAAGTGCGAATTCTCACCAGAGATATTGCTTTTCTGGTGAAGTAATTTTTTCAGATAAAAAAGATCATTGAACTAGAGAAACACGAATCTTTTAAGGCGACCAGGAACCTTTAATACCTCTTTTTACAATTTTCACCTCAGCAATTTGGAATTTTACAGGCATTAAGAGTAGCATCATAGGAGATGACACACAGAATTTTAACGCATTATGTTTATTTATTTATGAGTTAGGAGGGTTGATATCATATAATATTAGAGATGAATAACGTTAATGAAAAATGTTCTAGGCGCTCCAAATTTGTTCCAGTTTTTATTATTGCTTACTATAACCCTTTCGGAATAAAAGTTGGGATTGATCTTTAAATCTGAGTAAGAACATTAAAATTAACAAATATAATAACTTAAAACAAATGATTTTTTTAAAGTGTAAGTAATTTTGAGTTATTACATTGGTAAATTTTGATGTTTCGTACTCTGATGTTTCGTACTTTAAATATTAATCCCAACTTTGGTTCCAAAAGGGTTAGGGTAAGTAATAATAAAAACTGGAATTCCGTCGAACAAATTTGGAGAGCCTGGAGCTTTTTTCATTAAATTTATTTATCTCTAATATTATATTATATTAACCCTCCTAACTCATAAATAAATAAATATAATGCTTTAAAATTTTGTATGTCATCTTCTTTAGTGTTACCCTTAATGCCTGTACAATTTCAAATTGCTAAGGTGACAAGGGCAAAAAGTGATTTTAAAGGTCCCTGGTTGCCTTACACCTAAAATGATTTTTTATCAGACAAAACAGTTACTGTTATCAGAAAGCCATTATCAGAAATGGCATGAAATGAAAATTCTGGTTTTATCAATTGAAAATCCCATTTTGGACACTAAGAAATATTTTTCATTTACCATATATCAATATAATACTGACTTAAATAATCCTCTCCTCCTTTTGTTTTATCTTTAAAGGTCTCCTTTTACTTAGAATATATTTGTGAAGTTCATATTTTGTTTCTTCCGTAATTGGGAAAATAGTTCATTATTCGTCTCTTGTAAATGAAGTTTTAATTATGCCACAGTCAGTTTTATTCATTATCTCCTTTATTTGTTTACTAAACAGGATTATCTTATTAAAAGTAAATTAATTAATTTTAAGAGAAGGGAGATTAGGAATCATGAGATCTTTTTCAAGTTTGTGTTTAAGGTTAAAAGACAAATTAGACTGCATTCAAAAGAAAGTATATAGTTTAATTAAGCATCCTTTTCTCCTATCTTTTAGTTTGATTTAGTGACTTTAAGTTTATTGAATTATCTATAATTTACTGTCGCTTATGTTTGTTCATTCTATTTATGTTTACTCACCCAGTCAAACCTTTTTTATTTGCAAACATATATATACATATATGAAATGCTTAATATAAAAGTTCAAAAAATTAAGAACAAACGTTTAGCAGCATACACGCGTATATAGTCCATTCAATTTCCTTAAATGTGCACTGATTTCAATAGGGTAAATGTGTTGGATATTTGAAGAGTTTGGATATGTGTTGGATATGTATATGTATGTATATTTTTAACTGATATCAATTGTTATTACAAAGCCTATGCTACAATTGATATTTATTAGCATTTTGATTCACTGAATTCCTCGAAAAATAGATGTAAAAATATGCAAGTATTTTAGAAACACGTTGCATTTAAATGAAGTAAATTATTATTTATTTAACTCAAACCTTTCATTAAACGGCAAATGGCTTTAAAATGATACTTTTGTCGAGGGTTTGAGTTATTTTAGGGTATGGTTATGATTATTTACACTCATATCTCTTAATTTCCCTCTAAACAACTGCAATTACCATTGTTTAGTAATTTTTCAATGGATTTAATAAGAATAATTTTATGCAAACATAATTTGGAAGACACACAACTAATTTTTATCAAATATCTTGATTGACTGTTGTGATAATAGTAGATTAGAATTTTTTTTAAGCTTGATTAATTTTAAAATTAATCCCCTATAATATCCACTTGAAATGATTACAGTGTATGTGTTAGTACTTATTAGGATTAACCGTTTGATCACGAGATCATGACATTGGTACATATGCAATTTAAAGAGTAGAAATGAGCGCAGTAAAATGACTTTCCGACATTTTCATTAGAATTTAACTAAAAATTGACCTCTATTCCTACATTCTTCCGCAATAAGTAAAACAAATATAGCAGAAGATATTTTTTATTTAACATAAAGATGCCTCCTTATTTTACATAAACTCAAAACTCTTTTCTTCCTATAATAAGGAAATTATCTGGATTTGCTTTGTCATTTTTAAAGAAGAAGGCTGATATTTTCATATTGAATTACTTAGTACTTAATAATGTACTTAAAATACTTTATAAAGCATTTATACTTTATAATGTTCCTTAAAATACTTTATAAAGCATTTATACATTATAATGTTCCTTAAAATACTTTATAAAGCATTTATACTTTATAATGTTCCTTAAAATAATTTATAGCAAACTTTTGGGCATTTTGTCTCAACTACATCTATGATTAGTTTTGAACTGTTGAAATCCTCGGTTTCAAATACAGTTTGGAAGACATTTCACGTACTACATTATTTTTCATTCGCTATTTTTAGAAGTGCTTATATTAGCCATAAAATCTAAAGGAAAAAAACTCATACTAAAAAAACTGATATCGGATTCCAATTCACATATTCAACTAATCTTATAATTTTTCTATACGAGATATCACTTCAAATATAAAAAAGAATTGTTTCCATAGTTTTCTGTAATGAGTATATTCATTTTTTATGTAAAAAAGGATCCGTATTAGCAAAAAAAATTCTGAAATAAAAATAAATACATATTTATATTTAATACCCAACGAAATCTATTTTTCTTGCAACCTAATAAATCAACATATTTTCAGAACTTTGGGAAGAATATATATAAGCAATTTTGGAACTTATGTGAAAGTATGTCCGCTTATCATTTCTACCTTTGATTAAATACAAATAAAAAGTAAATATTGGATGGAGTATGAAAGATATAAGACTGTAGTTTTCCATCATACTTGTTCTTTGAAATGGCCCAAATCCCATTGAAGTCTAATCATTTCTTTTTTCCTTCCTTCGTTGGTTGACATTATTTTGGTCAACATCAAACAAATAATGATGACATTCTCCTCAGTTATATGGTCGTTGCTTTTTAGGTAATTTAGTTTGAGAATTTTTTCGGTTGGTAATATATCTGTTATAGTAAAAGACAAGATCCCGAAATATTCTCTATATCGAATATTTCAATAAAGACCATTATGTAAATACTTTTATTGCACTTTACAGGTAAAAATACAATAAAGTTCCCTATCTTTGTTTTCCTTATTTATTCTTAAAAATACCAATTTTCATTTGAATAAAGTTAGAAAGCTGAATAGATATTTAAAATTCATGTATTAAGAAATACATTGGCTAAAAATTATGCATTTTAGTTAATATCTTTCATTATCGTGGCAAGAGTCAAACTGGTGTTTTATAGTAAATGATTTTTTTTGTATTTTGCATAACATCCACTTAGTATTTTGTATCTTTTTTAAAAATTGCTTTTGAATTAAGAAAAATACAGGTATTTTTAAACCTAATACTATAGATACATTTCACCAAATGAAGCACAAAATATATCTAAGGTATTTCTTTAGGTATTTTTTAATTGTTCCATGCATATATGAAGGCGTAGTGGTATCAGTATGCATCAAAATTTTGAAAATGAAACATTTTTTTTAGGATTGAAATTATTTTAAAGTTTATTAAAGAGAATTATTTATAAAACGAAAACATTTATTATGCATCTTATCCATTGCAATCATGTTTTAGAGAAAATTTAAATATTTGGTGTTAAGGCTACATAGCAAATTTCAATTAATTTCCTCTTAGGAAGTTTTATTTATATCATAACTAAAGCACATCCCAAAAGAGAAAAATTATCGGCTATCTTATAAAAGATTTCAAAAATCACTCAACAAAATTTTCATACTTAATGAAACTATATACCAATTATCACTTTATGCCCCCTAGAATTTTTAAAATTCCTCAATCATGAGCCGAAAAAGTTCCCATTACACAAATTAACTTAAAACTTTACAAAAAAGTATGTATAATAATTTCATAAAAGGTAATGTAATTGAATTGAATTGTAATTGAATTTAAAAAAAATGTATGTGTCATATATTTAACATAATAAATTTTCTTTTGCAGCTTTTTTATTTTATTGTATACAAATAGATAATTTTTTCTGAAAAGAATAGTAATTATTTTCGTTTTTTATTACGGTTCGTATTCATTTGATTTGCATCTTTTAATATAAATAATTACTAAACTATTGAGCCTGGTGTGGGTGTGGTGTGGTGTGGTATGGAGAGAGGAGTGTAGATCAGATGCCGTTCTCTTCATCTGATCTGGGTTCAAAATTACGAGGTCTGTCTTAAAACAGCCTTAGTGCTGATTTATAGCGGGGCGTCAATACAACTAAACCAATGATCTTCTTTATATCAAAAACAGAAAAATATTATTTTTGATGTAAGTAGTTTTTTTTAAAAAAAAATTAAAGATAATGTCGTTTCAACACTTTGCCAAATCTATTTAACTGTCAAAATTCAAACTATCCAGTTAAATCATGTAAAAATAGCTTGACATAAATATTTTTCTTTCTATCCCTGTTCTTTAATACATGAATCCTTTGTCAATTGAAGAAGATATACCAGCAAAACTGTTCTCTAATTCAAAGTGAAATATTCTCGTATATCCATATACAGGCAAAAGCAGTGGGCTTATTAGATGATAAAAGATTCCAATCATTGCTTCCGTGATGTAAACATATGAAGATGTGTTAATGTGTGCATAGATTAAGAATTCGTTTAAGGAATACTTAGCGAAATCTTCAACATCAAAAAGAGGAAATTCAATTTCACAAGAGCATACTCTTTCATGGAATATTTTAGCGAGAGAAATAAATGATCTCTCAAGACATAACAAGAAGGAGAACATAAGTCGTAGAAAAAGAAGTAGAACATAACAAGTAGAATAAGTCGTCAGTCAAAAGTTACAAAAAAGTAAGTTCGGTGTATATGACCTTTATAAATCTTAATCATTAGTCAGAGTTAACTTGTGGCGATGAATGCAAGGAACATGATGAAATAATCTTGACATCATGTTTCCTAATAAAGACAAGCAACTTTTTGAATGATGTCTCGTCGTCCAAATTATTAACAGAATATGAGAATACATTTTAATTTATGTTTGCATTCTCTTATATCCTATATATTGCTAAAGCTGGAGGATTGCTTATTAATTTCAAGGCAATAAATATGTTTCGTCTTTCATGTATTTCCAATTACAAGTTTTTGTGGGTTAAAATGTGCCTCTAATGCCAGTTTAGATGTGTAGGTTGAACTTTTTGATACATATCTGAAGAATACATTTCCTTATTCTAAACTGGCTTAAGAAATAGATTTTAGACCACAGAAACCTGCAATTGGAAGTATCTGAAAAAGAGATATCTGGTCTCTAGCACCGAAAGTTTTAAAATGTAACATGTGCTTATATAGAGAAAATTGCTTTACCCAATGATTGATTTTCTTGGTAAATTTTTCATAGATTTTGAATATAAGTTCGCAATTATTTTGAGGATGTTTATCTTAATTCTATTTAATTTTACATCTATTACACATTTTAGTCGATAAATATTTGTTTTTTTTGTTTCAAACCTTTTAATTATTCTTTTTTAAATAGCCCACAGTAATTAATGATATAAGATGGTATATTCCATATTTATACCTCTTTACTTATTATTTGTTTTGGAATGGATAATCAGAGTGTATAAAATAATATTAATAATCTATTTACAATATGAATATCTTAATATTATTTCTCAATTGTATCAAAAAATATTATAATAAGGCAAAAATGTTTTTGAAATATTTTTAAATAGAGAAATCAGAAAAAATATTTTTATTCATCTGTAGTGATTGAAAGTCACGATACGAAACTGCGACGCTAGGGCTGGTAGCCGAGTAACTTGACCACTATACCAAAAAGTCAACATCTGTATCGTAGATGTTATCTGGCTTATAAGGATAATGCTACAGTACTCCCCCACCAGTGAGTCAGCGGAGAGACAAACGGTTTTGATAGCGCTAAGCGTTATGGCGAACTTGAGTGCATCGGGTGAGCGACGGCTTCGTTTGCTGGTAGATGGCTCTACGACAGATTAGAAAGTTACGTTGTCAAGGTCACCAAGATCTCGAAACTCTTCGATCAAGTCCGGGTCACCAATGTAGCGATTGAAGGTCACGATATGAACCTGCGACATTAGGGCTGGTAGACGACTAACATGGCCATGACCACTATACCCAAAAGTCGACTTCGTTATCGTAGATGTTATTTAGCTTATAAGGCTAGCGTCACACATCAATGCATGCATTTCTTTAAAATGACGATGAGATACATTACGTAATGGATGTGCAATCTTTGTATGAAATAAGAAGATTTCCTAATTTTGTCACCTTTAATAGCTCTAATATAAATGATCAACGGTGTACAATTTGTGAAATGAATAACAATCACCCTACTAGATTTTTTTTCTGTGAAAATTAGGAAAAGATTAAAAAAGACTTGCGTATCTATGGAAATTTAATTATTTACACAAAACAATATCAGTTATAGCTTTTGAAAAAAAAAACATTATTAACCACTTGACATACGAATTTATTTAACTTTCTAATTAGATAACTCATCGTATTTTGGTAATTTACTGTTAATTTGATTTTTTTTTAATTATATGGAGCATTTGGGGTACCAAATCGTTTCATAGTGATTTTCTCGTATTTAAAGACTTAATTCTGGGGGTCTAATTACAGACATGAAAATAAAAATTCAGTAATTCGATGCGCGTGTCAGACACGTCATTGTATACGAAATGGTTAAATGCTTAGCTATTTAAATAAAAAAAATGAAATATATCATTTATTTATTAAATTTTCAAATTTAAGGTCATATCTAGAATTTACACTTGAAATGCCACGACAAGAAGTCACCCACACTTTTAGTGCTTTATCTCTCAAGAATTATCAAATCAGCTGAGTAAGTGCAGAAAGGGGGAAAGAAGCACTTCTTCCCACGGGTTCTCTCACGTTCCATATAAACTCCGCTCTCGGGGAAAATTTTATTCACAAACCAAACAAAAGAAGTTTCTCTGGAGGATTTACATTTCATATGGTGCAACATTCTTCTTTCTATAACACATGTTTATGGAATCTGCCATTTTTGATGTGAACAGTACATGTTTTCTATCTTTTCTACTGTTATTAAACACACTTGGAAATACAGTGACTTTTATTTCTAAAGGGAATCCGCATTTAAGATAATAGAACACAGACGCCTATTTTTATCGTAAATTCCAGGTTAGTAAACAAAAAATATTGAATTTGAATATTGGTAGAATCGTATACCAAATCATTTACATATATATAAAAAAGAGCCAAAATAATGTAAAAAAGTATGGATGCGATTTTCGTCATTCCTTTTAAAATCTATATAAAGATACATATTATCTTTAAATTACATTCTGGAACAATCTAGATGTACACAAAAGAGAAATGTAGTACAGATATTTTAACTTAGTATTTAAGGACTTTTCTTCAAAACTTTTAAAATGGCACAGCTTAGCCAATTGTGACTCTTGCGCCAAAAAACTTTACTATACAAAAAAAAACCATCAAAAATTTAAAATATTATATGAAACATCAAAGCATAATTTATATTTATTAAGAATCTATTTTATAGCAAAACACTACAGCATCTAATTAAAAGTAATAAAGTGATTAGAAAAAGATTCGAATTGTTTTCGAAAAGAATTAACATCTCATTATTTCGTTAATTGTAATCTTAGTAAATTTTCATTGGAGTTTTTAGAAACATTAAATGTGCCATTTTAGCTTATTGTTTGGAATAATTACGACTGTCTTCAATTGCAGGTTTACCTTAATGGGATGTTCCCTGTATTTGTTTTTGGCTCTTTATTTTAAAAACAGATTTTGTAATGATCTGTATATACGGTGGGGATATTATGGATTACGTATTCTTTATTCATCCTTAAACGTCTTAATTTATACTCTTCTGTATAAATTGTAGCTGACACAACTTCGTTTTGGCAATTTATCCTTTCTATTCTGTTACTCGTCTGTCATTTATCTATGTCTTGTATTTCTTTTTTAAATTTCATTTAACGATTTGGCAATCATGAGTCTTTTTTTTTTCTTTTCTTACAAATAGATATAGGCTTGAATTTCTTCCTGTCGAATCGTATATTAGGTAGAGGTAGATGTTGTTTAATGATCCGTTCAAAAGAAATTCTTCATTCTTTTAGGACTTATTTCTAACAACTATTTCCCAACTGAATGTTCATGCAAACTGCATTCATATATTTATTTAAACTATATAAGTATTTTAATCATGTTTTCAAACATGATAGCAAAGGTATCCTCACAAATTCCTATCCAACCGTCCGTGGATCGCATTCACTTTCATAACCACATTTACCGTTTAAATCTTATTTAGATCAACATTAAAAAAAATTGTTAAAATATTTGCATATTTAGAAGAAGAACATGTACCTTAAAGTAATGAAGTTAAAATTTTCCTAAAGCATTCGAAGTTAAATTGATAAAAAGAAATAACTATGTTTTCTTGTAAATTATAAACCCTGGTTCAAGAAAATTAATTGCCAAATATATCCAAAAACACTACTAAACTGTATAAAATCTTTCAGCTACTATTAACCTTTTACTGAATGAATTAATAAAGCGCTGAATTTTTTTTTCGCGGTGGAAACCCATTATCAAAAAAGCCATACTAAAAGAAAAAAATAATTAAAAAAAATATATTTTGGGTTTTTTACGGAACCATATATGAGCTCGTATGCACTGAAACAAAAAACCATCACAGTTGCAAAGCGGAAAAATTACTATCCGTAGGAAAAGATGATATCGACTCCATGCAAATATTTTTTTTGTTAAAAAGTAGTTTTCGTTTTATTCTGTTATCGTTTTTTGAGAATGATTCACTGGTACTTAAATTCTGCTTTTTCACTCACTTGCACATAAGTGAGGTTATTTCGAAATGTCATAAAATCATAGAGATTATTTTTGCGATTTAGTATTGCTAAATACATTGAAGTGACAAAAGTCATGGGATGACTGTTAATATCGAGTCGGTCCTCCTTTTTCCCGGCGGAGTGCAACAACTCGACGTGTCATGGAGTCCACAAGTCGTTAGAAGTCCTCTGCAGGAATATTGAGCCATGATGTCTGTATAGACGTCCACAATTGTGAAAGTGTAGATGATGCAGGAGTTTGGGCACGAACGGACCTTTCGATGATGTCCCATAAATGCTCGTTGGGATTCATATCGGGCGATCTAGGTGGCCAGATCATGCACTGGAATTGTCCGGAATGTTCTTCAAAACAATCACGAACAGTTCTGACCCGGTGACATGACGCATTGTCATCCATAAAAATCCGATCGTTGTGTGGGTACGTGAAGTCCATGAATGGCTGCAAGTGATCTGCAAGCTGCTGAACATAATCATTTCCAGTCAATGATCGGTCCAGTCCGATCATTGACTGGAAAGTCCGATCGGTCCAGTCCGATCATTTTACATGGCTCGGACCGAGTCCGAGCCATGTAAAAACAGCCCACAACATTATGCAGCCACCAAAAGCTTGAACAGTGCCTTGCTGACAGTTTGGCTCCATGGCTTCGTGGGGTTTGCGCCACACTCGAACTCTACCATCAGCTCGTAACAACTGAAATCGTGACTCATCTGACCAGGCCACGGTTTTCCACTGCTCTAGGGATCATTCGATATGCTCATTAGCCCAGGAGAGTCGCTGCAGGCGATGCCGTGCTGTCAGTAAAGGCACTCAAGTCGGTCTTCTGCTGTCATAGCCCAAGGAAGACAAATTTCGCCGCACAGTCCTATCGGACACGTCCCTCGTACGTCCCACATTGATTCCTGCAGTTATTTGACGAAGTGTTGCGTGTCTTTGATTCCTGCAGTTATTTGACGAAGTGTTGCGTGTCTATTAACATTGACCATTCTACACAGACGTCGGTGGTCTCGGTCGTTAAGTGCAGGTGTTAGCCCACTGCGCTGTCCATGATGGGATGCGATGCCTGCAATTTCATACTCTCGGCACACTCTTGATACTGTGGATCTCGGAATGTTGAATTCACTAATGATATCCGCAATGGAATGACCCGTGCGTCTAGCTCCAACTAACATTCAACGTTCAAAGTCTGTTTCGCTCGTCGTGCCGCCATAAATCACGAAAAACCTGTTCACATGAATAACTCGAACACAAATGAAAGCTCTGGAAAACGAACTGTGCATTTATACTTTTTCGCTGTGATACTACTGCCATTTGTATATTTGCATATTGCAATCCTATGACTTTTGTTACTTCAGTGTATATATTTAATGGATTCAAATAATTTGATTTATTTTATAGTACTTAATTTGGAAATAATATTGTATCAAAACTGCAATACCAGATATGAGACCATTTGCGGTAAAGGGTTAATAATAGGATAAAACTTTCTTCTGTTTTTTTTTCCTTTTTAAAAAAATTTCGGTCCATTGATATTTCAACTTAAAAAATCAATTATAAAATTCTTTAGTTATTATCAATTTGATTAATTCATATGAATATATATTTAATTCAACTACTATATATGAACATACATTCCTGAATCCAAATATAAATCTGTCTTTGACAAAGTTTCTCTTAGCGTAATGAATTATAATCTGGAAGAGCTTTGAGATTATCGTATGCTGGGTCTCCGCACATATGGAAATTCCAGGCAATGAAAACGCTGATCTGACAGCTAAACTGGCAACTACTTTCTTGCCAAAACATATTCTTTCTTATATCAAGAAATATGTATTTCGCATTTAGAATTCTAAATGGCAAATTGAATGGGCCTCACAGATTCATAATAAGCTCTATACAAATAAGCTAACAATAGATTTCTTGTCAACTTTAAGCAGCGGAAAGCTGGACACAATTTTAACTAGGTTGAGGACTGGGCACACTCGATTAACTCACCTGCATTTGTTGATGAAGGACCCAGCTCTATTTTTCTCAATGTGTAACATACCTATGTCTATCTTACACATTCTTGAGGTGTGTTCACGATTTTCTATCCACGGTCTTACATGTTTTCAGAGATCTCATCCTGAATTTGGAGAGTTGCTGTCAAAAACCCCATATGTTGATATTTTTATTTTTTTAGAAAAATATTGGTTTTTATAATCATATATTAACATTAACCGCATTTTTAGCACAGTATAATACTTTGCATAGTTATTAAGCTTTTCCATGACACCCATATTTAAGCTTTTAGACATTTGGAATTTGTAATCTTTCCATATTTTGATTTTATTATCAATTGATACAAATATTTTAAACTCGAAAATGTGGTGCTGATCAGCCAAAAATCGCTTTTGAGTCATAAAACAACAAATCCAACTCTACATAAATCTTAGTGCAATAAAAACAAAAAACTCAGATTTACTATAAATACATTAATTTTTCTAAGACAGTCTAAACTGGGAAAATTATGACTGCATTCGTTATCAAATGCGCTTACAAATCTTCTTTCGATAAAGCAAACATTGCTGGAAGATTGTTAAACATAAATAGACTACTTGGCTATTGAAAAGATTTAAAAAATGCAAAGGAGTTATTAAATTAGCTGAATTTCAATTATTCTAATTAGTTCTAAGAATTTCAAAGCCCAAAAGGAATATTTTGTTTCCCGTGTATTTCTTCATATGTACATATATCTTTAATTTCAAACACAAACTATTTATTTATTTACTATCATTAGTCATTAAATCGTTATATGGTGGATAAGTGATTTAGTTTCATTCTTTATTTTCAAATTTCTGGTAGCCAATTACTTTAAAATTGGTATTTAGTTGCAATATTTTCGTACAAGTACAGTTAGTTTTTTTTTATTTATTTTTGTTTTGGAAACATTTATTGTTTGTATTTTATAATTCCATATTTAATTATTTTTTTTAAATCAAAAACAGAGAATCTTCTCTTCAATATAACACGAGGGCACAGGCTACATTGAACATGGAACTACAGTGTCATGGATTAAACTAATTTGTGAAGAAATTCTGTATACAGATCACACCAAAATTCCATCAGGGAAGTCCACAAAATAATAGGAGTGAGAAATGATGGATATCTTCTAAATTCAGCACATTGAAAAACATCCCAGATATGCTAGATAATGCTTATGCCAGGAGAATTAGGTGGTCAAGAGGAGGAAATAAATTCAGAAGAATACTCCTCAAGCTTATCGATAGCTACTGTAGACTTGTGGGGTGGTACATCATCCTGGTGGAATTATTCACGTCCGTCAGAATCCATACAGGACATAAATGTATGCAGATGGTCAGAAAGGATCTTAAAGTGCGACTGACCCGTCATGGATGAGTCTCCACTTATTAGCAGTCCCATTTCATGCCAACTTCACTCTGACATTACTCTTATAGAGCCTCCAGAACAGTTACTTGTTGGCGTAAGAATCCCATAAATTCATAAAGCTTTCCCCAGACCCATATACCCATATACAGACCCATATACAGCCATTCACCCGACCCATATACAGCCGATATTCTTGGAAACGTGATTTCTTAGACCAGACAACGTTTTTACAATAATTAAGAATGCAATGACGGCGTTGGCAAACCCCAGTAAGGTGCAGAGCTTTGATGGTATACTAGATGTTTTGCTGATGCAAAAGCTCATATTAATAACGTAACATTACATAGTGCGTGCACTGACGTTGATGAATCTAAAATAAAATCAGCAGCTATTTCGGGAAGTGTTGAACGTTTTTCTCGTAAAAAAATTCTTTTCAGACATCGATGATCCCGTTCTATCAAGCCTCACCGCTGTCAGATATTTTAAGTTTTATCGGAAATTTGACATTCTTTGTACATTCTAAAAATGTTTGGACTCAAACATCCAAATTTCATCTCTACTTCAGCAATGATGTGGTCTATCTCTCCTGGCCAGAAACTAAGCCACAAAAATCACTTTAACTTTGATAACATGTCATTTTAACAGCAAGAATCGATGTAATAGACTCCTCAAACACTGTTGTCTTAAATACGCATTGTCGATCATTTTGCGTAACACTTATTGGACAAACATCTCCATTATTTGCATATAATCTGTTATACCGATTTTACTAGCTCTTTTTTGTATATTGACTTGGACAGATCTAATTTTAACCACTGTTGCTGCATTATTTAAAAACCATTTTTTTATATCATTCAGAAAATAGAAGTTTATTTCTTTTCAATAAAATGTTAGCTTTGCAAATAATAAAATTTATTCAAAGTATAAAAATAATATTAAATTCAATTTTTAGTTAAAATATATGACGCTTTCTAGGATAATATTTAGAATTCCCTCAGAAATAAATTAACTAAAAAATTTGCATTCAATTCTCTAGAAATTTCTATTTGTTACCTTAATTTAAACAAATATTGAATTTCTCATGAACTAATAATTATTCAAATGCTACGAAATCTTTACTTATTATAAATTTTTAAACTTTAATTAGTATCGAAAACCGGTGAAAGAATGTATATATCTCTTAGAATATAATTTTCTCTTTGATTACGTTCTCCTAAGCGAAAGAAAAACAAACGACTGAAATTAACGTTGAGAAAATTAACTAATTTTAGATATTCAGAGCATTGAAAAGATCAAATAGTCTCGTCTTCAAAACAGGAAAGATACTTCAATTTCAAAACATCACAAATATAAACGATAATAGATGTATGTATTCTACTTCACCAATTGAGTGATGATTTGAAAAATGTGAACGTGTTAAAAATAAATTAGGTAACACAATATAAATATCTTCATGTTTAACAAACTGTAATTTTAGTATGATTACTAATTTAGATTTAAGAATGCCATCATATCATGAATTTCAATTCTCCGGGAGGGAATATATTTGTTAGAATTATATTTAAGATATTTTAGTATTGTTTTAATTTTAAAAATTTGCATTTAATTATTTGTAATCAAGTAGAGTTTTTTAATAATTTATGTACAGAATTATGCACAAAAATAAAAGCTCTTATTAATATAAATTAATCTTAATATAAATTACTTATTCGTAGAAAAATGATAACAATCATTTCAATTTCAATAAAAAATATTAAATGTTTACTTTTATTTTTTAAGCAAAAAACTTTCAAGGCAATATGGGCAAACGTGAAAGTAAATTTTCCAGAAAATAAAAAAAGAAAATATCCAATGCTATTTTTCTTTTCAAAGATCTTATCACTGGGAAAATTTTACTTAAAATATCATTAAATTTAAATTACGGAAAATAAATTATGTCTAATTTATTTTATTAAGTTATATATTAATATCCGTGTATTACTACACTATATGGCCAATGATGGCTGTAACTTGAAATTTTTAATGTCTGTGTAATTATCTAAAAATATACCATTGGAATTATCATGAATCTTCAAACTTGTAAACAGCATATATATTTCTAGATTATTTCTCGAAACCTTATAGGGGACCGTCATTAAGTTGAAGAAAATGAATATATTTTGACATACTATACAAAAACTAATGTAGCAAAAGTTTCTATACTTTGACACATAATTAAGAAGGTTTTCATAATAAATTGTGTTTATTTTTATAAATATGGTTTATTACAAAAAACTGAAAAGAACATTCGTTTATATCAACTATGCAAATTATCAGCAAAAAATAGTATGTGTAGTAGTATGAGTGATATCCTCATAAGATGATATTACAAAACACATATTTCAGAAGTACTATTAATCATGTGTTAAAGTGTAAAGGCTTTTGCATCATTAGTTTTTGCATTGTCCTCTATGAGATTTAGAGGAAACCTAAGAAAAATATGATATTCTATAGTTTATGCTCCCAAAATTTCATGAAATTTTTGTATATTTTTCAAAATATTTAACAGAATGTCTGAAATTGTAAGTGAATGATCATCATTGGCCAGGTAGGTATATTTGAAAAAGGTGTAGTATAACCACTTTGACATCAGTTTGAAAAGGATTACTACAACATTTATCCGAATAAAAGGTTAAAATGGAATTCTTCCTTATTCTAAAGAGATAAGAGTTTTCAATAGTATAGATTCGTAGATTTTTCTTCAGAATTTCTGAAAATATTTCAAAGAAAACAAATTATTAAGAAATTTTGTTTATGAAGAGATGCGTTTGCATTCCCTTAATATTTTTCAACAAAAATTATCCAAGTTGCAAATTTATGCATTTCAATTTAAAGTACCTTTTAATGCTAAGACCTCGATGAGTTAGTATGTTGTAAACCCATGATAAGAAACGAGTCCACTTTATAACGTTATAAAACGAATGCTATATTAAATTTGATAAATTAATGTGGTGTTTTGAAGCAATAAAATACTTTGACTGCTTTTGTAGCTTCATAACACGCGATCAAAGATATAACGCTAATAAAAAATCAGGAAAAATGAAATATATCGATTATTATAATCTCTATATTTATCACAGTAGCTCTCTTATTGTTTCGCATTTTTTATCCTAGCAAATAGTATATTTGCTTATTTGACATCAAAGTCAGCATCTAATTCGGTAAAGGGAAGGTACATTGCTTCAGTTTGATTTCAGTCAAATAAACCTTGTCTAGACAGAAAAACTTGAAAAGCTACTCATCCAGGCAGGAATCAGTTCATTCACGGTAACTAATTAAATATTAATTCCTACACAGTAACTAATTAAATATTAATTTATCCACAGCAGCTAATTAAAATATCAATTCATTCACAGCAGCTAATTAAAATATCAATTCATTCTCAGCAGCTAATTAAAATATCAATTCATTCACAGTAGCTAATTAAAATAAGCTGTCTGGACATGTTTAGATATATTTTATCCGGTTTGAAAGATTCATGGTATTAAAGTATGGGGAACTAATGTTTGAAATACATAGGCATTTTGGTCGAGTATTAATTTCATGCTAAATATTTTTGAAGACATTACTTCATTGAAAAATAGTTAGATAACTGCATAGTATTACCTGTATAATGTCAATTACATAATTTTATAGCCTTTTATTTATTCGTATATTTGAATCAGATTGTAAATAAATGCAGATGAGTTAATTAATTTTATATTTTATGTAAAAAATTTAGATTAGAATTATGATGTTGATTTAATGGAAAATGTTGATTACGCAATCAACAATACCAATTATTTCTGGAAGTGATGAATATATCAACTAAACAAGATTACAAAAGAAACATTAATTAATTTACTTTCAAAACTTCACCATTTATCATCTAAACATAATGAATAATCTAAATGATTAATTGATGATCGAATAATATCATGATCTATCTCTTGACGTAATGAATTATCTAAAGGTGTCATTTCAAGGCACTATCGTAGGAATTTATTTTTATAATTCTTATATGCTATTATATATTCAGTTCAAAGGGCCTAAATGGATTAACTAGAGCATATAATTTTTCTAAAAAACATATTATGAAGAAATCAATTAAAAGATAATACTAAGAATTGATCCATTGCAAAAAGGAGAAATAAACTATTATTTATATCACATATAATTAATTTCGTTATTTATATTTTATACATTTTTGTTAAGTTTATGTTTTTTTTAAAGTTTTGCCATCTTTAAAAGATGATGAATAGCAAGGTGATGAAAAGGAAATAAATGTATAATGCCGTGCGCAGTAAAGAAATTATTCATTCGATATAATTCCATCCACAAAATAATTATCAATGCCACAAAAAATGATTTTATCTTGAAACGCTTAACATTTCTTTAATCAGGCTAATAAATCTCAAAGAAATCAGAATAAGGCTCTGAGCGAGCAAATATTTGCAACCTTATTCAATGAAATTTTTTTAGCCATTAAAAACAGATTTTCGTTGCCTTTGTATCAGAATGCTGTAGATTAAAATACTTCTTTGAAATTTCTTTTTTTTTTCGACATTCAAATCTTCCTCTTGATTCAAACTGGATCTGGTCTGTTTGGTTTTTGATAACTTTTTTTTCTTTACGAAAATTTTTTATATCTATCTTTTGGTTAGTTAAGTCTTAAGTATGTCGTTGTGTGGCGATTTTATTTGTATCCAGTTATTCAGGAGCATCTTTATTGTATCTAAATTTAAATTAAAGAATTTTAAAAGCTATAATTTGATAAGAGATTTTTTCATAGGAAACCTTGACATTTTGAAGTCGTGGAATAAGCAAAGTAATTTATTTTCTTTTTTTTTTGTGTGTGTGTGTCCATTAGTTTATAGAATCTCATTTATTTTGCTATCAAATTTATAAATCCAAGCTATGTCATTTGTCATATACATGTTATGTTTATTGTATATACTAGCATTTATAAGGGAGTCAGGCCTTATGGTACCTTAATGTGTTTAAGAATGTAAATATGTGTGCAATATATTTCAAATTGCATGACTCCTTTTTCCAACTATTCATTTTCATCTTTTTGATGCAAAATGCTGGATTTTAGGATCTCATGATGATATACTTGATTTTAGATGAGTTTATTTTATTTAGGGATAAACTAAACTCGTCTTGGATAACTAAACTAAACTAAACTCGTAAAAAATTGTTTATATTGAATTCAGTGACTTTTTAGGTTTACTTTTACTTCCTAACTTATTGAAATCCTACAATAAATGTACAAATATTGTGTAGAATACAGAGAAAAGGTACGATAGGCAAGTATTTTTTAATATGCCAAGAGTTTTGAGATATGATCATTGTGAAAAATGTTGCTGCAAGGGAGAAAAGAATATATTTGCAGTTAAATATTTATTACATTTTCCAACCAAACCGTATAAATGTATTATTTTTCACATTTTCTGAGACGACCAAAACTGCGTTTTTAGACTTTTAACAGAAGTATATATAAACAAATAGTTGACTAATATGACAGTAGTCCTTTCATATTTTATCCTTCTCTTAAATTTGGAGTATAATATGAAAAATTCAGCTTTCCATTTTAGTAACGTTGTGTTTTGAGGATAAATCTTTTGATCACTTCAGCCTCTTTTGTAGCAATAAGTAAATCTGTTTTAGATAAGTCGCAAATAGTTACTTTGTATAGCTTGTAAGAAACATGTTTAGAAGTTTTATAGGAGTACGTGATATTTCGAATATAAAACACAAACCAGTAATATTTGTTCTTTCGGAAATAATTCTTTTTGAATCTTCTAAAAACAAAATATTTAGATAGTCTAGAAAAAAGAGATTTTTTAATGCTGATAAGTTAGAACCAATTTAAGGGAAATTTTTTGCATTGCCTTTAATATGATCCCAAAATCAAAATAATTATGCTTTCTTATAGTAGATAAGGACTAAAGTATGTTATGGTATCTAATTATTTTGAAAATGTAAAGATATATTTTAATAACACTTAAAAGAAACACAATGAAATTTTTGGAAAATGATTTGTATGCCTTTTATCAAAATTATGATTGCATCTAATAGACAAGAATTTGTTTTGAATTAATGGAAATTGATATTTATAAGCTCAACTTCAAGTCATAGTTTAATTCATATGAATTAATTTTATTTTATTTGAAATACCTTCAAAATTATAGATAAATTTAATTTCAACCCTCAGATTTATAGTTAATGAAATATTCATTTCATAATAAAACAGTGCTATTATTCATAATTTATTTTAATGGTGTGCTAGTTTAAATTATGCACTATGCTGCTTTGTTACTTGAATATCTTGATGCAAAAAATGTCATACTACGCATTTAAATTAATTCATTCTATGTAAATTGTCAATTGTTTGAAAACAAGTAACATAAAAAAAAGTCAATTCTTAGTAAGGTCAACAAAGAAATTTTTTTAGTCACTTTTTATTAAATAATTACAATTGTTGTTGTTGTCCCCGTGTTCCACTTTACAACGAAAGGGGGATGTAGTAGCTTCTGAGGATATGGAGCCCTGTGCGACCAACGGAAAAAGTCTGAATTCCAGCTCAACACGTCAAAAAAAAATTTCATTTTTACATTTCATTCTTTTATTTGCAGATTGTAGTTTAGATTTGGAACATATAACTATCAACTCTGGCCCGGTATCACCAGGAGTATACTCTCGATATGGAGGACTTTGTGGCCATGTCAGGGTTAGTGTCCACTCCATAGATACGCAGTCTTCGGCTGGTGGGTTGGAACTCGCAACCCAACGGATGCCAATCCAATGCCCTACCAACCAGGCTATTATAACCTAATAATTACAGTTACTATAAATAGTTGATCAGAAAATTATGCTGGCGTTGAATTTTCAACGCTATTTAAGGATTCGCCACCGACTGAGGTAACGCAAATTGCATGCATTTTTTACGCCAGTTGAAGCAACGAAATATATAATAGAAATTTTTGAATTGATTGGCTTAATTGGCCGTTTGAAATTATTGGCTGAAAACATGTTAAGCGTAAACTCATTGTCGTGGGACATAAAAAGAAGACATAATTCGTTACTTATTTGGAGACGGGAGAATGAATATTTTTTGCTAGAAAAAAAGTTTTTTATTGATAATTAAAAAATTAATGAATTGATATTGAAAAAAAACTGAATTAACACCAAATGTCATCCATTAAAAGTTTTTAAAAAATTACTTGAACTTGATTGGATGAAAAAAGTATTTTATTAACTTAATTTATGACTGTTTTAGAAGAAAGGCAATAGTTGATTTTTTTAGCTAATTAAGTATTCAAAATTTTAAAAATTGTGAAAATTAAGGATGAAAAGTTTTTTTAATTCATCAGAATCTTAATAAGAGTCTTTTATTTCATTCAGGTCACAAATAAAGAAAAATGTTTTGCTCAATTTTTTTTTACCTCCCGTGTATGCAGCTTTTTTGTAACATCCATTTTTCATAGTTTTAAATGTCCATTTGTTTTTCTTATCTCCTATCATAGAAATTGCTCCTTTTAGAGACCATTGTTCTTTACCAAAAAGAATAATTATAGAATTGGTCCCATCTATTTGAGATAATATTATACAATTTGTGAGGAAATCCAATCACAAAATTAATGCCATTTCATTTTAAGAAATTGCATTTGGCATACGATTGTGTATAAATTTAAATAATATATATATTTTTTCGAATAAAAAATTTGTTGAATTGCTACTGATTAAATGCCTCCGATGAGGCTTCATGAGCATGGGATCACAATGTAGCGATTTAAAAAAGAGTGTAAAATAATTCCAAGGCATTTATTAAATTACTACCTTCAACAAGTAAGGGCAACATATTTTATTCAACAGATTTTAGAAATTAAAATTGTTACATATTTATTGAGTTTAACTGTATACCTGGACATCGTTTTGTGAATAGTTTATCCAATATCAAAGAAAAACATTAAGATTTACTTGGAAGAATTGTATTTTTTATCATTTTCCAATCTATTATAGTTTATTTATTATGTTCAAACATATTAAGCGGCATTCAATAAAGTGATGTTTATTTTAAAGTATAACTTTAATGAACGTTACAAAATGATAATTTTAACAAATATAACATTTAAAGAAAAGATCAAACACTCAGAACACAGAAGAACGTTAATCCTGTAAAATTAACAACAGGCTACCTAATATTGAGTGCTGTACAATATTTTTTAATAGCGGTTTGAGCATGCACAAACATAATTATATATCACCAAAAACCGATAAGATATGCTTACATAATTATATATCACCAAAAACCGATAAGATATGCTTACATAATTATATATCACCAAAAACCGGTAAGATAAGCTTACAATGACTTTATTTCCATCAATAAAAGTCATTGAACAGACACTCCGATCCGCCACGAAGGCACACAGGTTAGCCATAGAAACTTAATGACTGGGTATACGTAATAGCAATTAGAGGTAACTGTGGTTCAGTCATAATGGCCATCACCAGCCACGGTACAACCCTCCCCGAAGGAAGTACGTCCCATCATCGATAGGAGGTGTATAACCCCCACCTTTTAGTGTACCCAGCGGGTTGTAGAGATCCAACCAATAAAAAAAACAGGAAACATGTCGTCTCCAATTGCGAGGTGAGCCCCTGGGATTTTTTCCTTCAATGAAAGTCTGTCTTGAAGATATTATAAGCAAACTTACATATTTTATACCAAAATTACTTACTATATATAAATAAAGGATAAACTGAGAAAGCAATCTTTAAATAAACAATTATCGATCTTTGCAGAAAGGCTTAAATTAAGATAAATTTTCTAAGAGAATTCCGGTCTTAATACCATCTAAATGAGTTGATTGCGCAGGTGAAAACAATTCTTTTAATTTGCCTCATTTAGTGGGGCAACATTACTTACCTCAAACAGGAAAAAAAACTCCAATCAGTTCTGTTAAGGCATTTAATAAAGAATTAATTTACCATTAGCTGAATTAAGGATTTAATTGATAATTGAGTTTAATTACAGTTAAAACGGAATTTCCTTGGCGAAAATCAGTAGTCAGTACACTCAAGTGTAATAAATAAGGCTTTCGCTTCCCCTTCTTTTAAAATCAATCGTCTGGGGTTAATCAATCTGAATTATATACTCTTTAGGAAAATGAATTGTTTCATTAAAACATTTCCAATCACATAAAAATACAAAGTATTTCATTTATACTAATCTACCTATTGTTTTAGTTTGATAAAAAAAAACTGCTACATATATTTTTTATCACGTTCTTCCTTTTCGGAAGAAAAGACCTAACTGGGAATTCAGCATTTAAATTGTTACAATGCTGCTTCATTTAAAATTTTCATCTGCAAACTTTGTACATATTGATTAATACTAATAAATTTGTTATATAAACTTTACATTATTTGATGTTATTTATCATTCTGCATTAATTTAATTTTTCTTTCATAGATAATAGTAGTTTATTTTTATCCAAAATATTTTGAAACCTCAATAAGTAAAGGAAAATTTGATCAAGTTTAAGGCTGTGATGATTTTTTGATATAATAAATGAGATTAATTAAGTCGTGATAAATAATTATTATTATTTTATTATTCGACATTAAATAATTTTCATATACTTGGATTTAAAAAAATTACATACGATATAATTACATTAAAAAAAATCCAAGGAAATCTAATTGATCATCAAAATTGAATGGGATATCTTATATAAGCATATAACCATACATTAATGCCTAAGAAAGTTACAAAGTATAATTAATTATAATGAAATTAACTTTTTGAATTTTTGATGACATAAATGAAAACATAATAGGATGATTACGTAAGTGATAGCGCTTAAAATTAACATTTGGAAAAGAAAATATTAGTTTGTAAGTTTAATGTTAAATATAAATCAGGTAAATCATTTGTTTGTCAAAAACTTATATATTAATCAAAGCAGGAGGTCCATGCTTTTGTTCAAAATTTTAAAATAAAATTATTTCGGTATGATTAAATTACTATATCTTTAATTAAATATTTATTTTATATTAATTTTTTTTAAGTTGATGAAATGTACTAATAAAACAAATGTATTTTAGGTGTAAGTTATTTCTTCGATATTATTAACATACCCTTGGGAGGAAGGACTGGAAGAAGGTGTGCTTTAAGAAGAGATGTCTATGACGGGAGTTTTTCAAAATTTTCATTTTTATTTCAAGATTTTTTAATGACTAGGCAAATAATAGTGATGAATTATCATACATCTTTTATTGAAAATTCATAACTTATGTAGAAAGTTAAGTTTTATCTATGGTATAGAAATGAAGGGTTTTAAACAAAATAAAAAAAGTTACATCTAAAAAATAAAATAAAATAAATTTATGTATTAAGATGTAAAATTATGAATTATAATATAAAAAACTAATTATCTATTTAACCATTTTTTTAAATCATGAATCTAGAACTTTTCGACAAACGTCAGTACTGAAATTCTTTCCTTCATTTTCTAAAAATGCTAAATGTATAATAATCTGATTGTTGTTACTTAATTTTAATAATTTAAAATATATTTTCATAGTTAATTAAATAATTTAATTCAATCCATAACGTAGACCATTTATAAGATTTAAATAAGTAACATAGGACCTTGAAAACTCGGGATTCAGTGATAACGATTGATTAATTTTATTATTACTAGATTTTATTTGCATCTTAGTAGATATTTTTGTTTATGTATTTATCAGTGTTTTCACCCAAAAATTTACAGAGCTGTCATAACATCAGAAACTTTGGGAAGCATATGAAATGTTATAAACGAATGTTGATTTTTTTACCAATCAGTTTTTAGTGACAACACAGATTTTGCATTTTTATAGGCAATGAATTTTAGAAATTAATTTGGAAATTTTTCGGTGAAATTGAAATATTTATTGTATTTATTTCTCGAAGTTTTAAACAATATTCTTAATTTCAGAACTGTTTTATTTTTTAAAAAGGCGTTTTAATTTAAATGACGACATTCTAATTTTACAAAATGATTTTTTTTTGGTATTTAGAGAATGTTTGTTCAAATATATTTTGCAACATTAAACGTTAATTTCTTAAATGATAAATGATAAAATCCCAAAGGGAAATTTATAAATTACAATCTTGTGCATAACTCTATTATTTAAACAAAATTAATGAAGTAAATTTCAATAGTTGTTCTATTATATTCATTTTTATTCTCGAGTAATTTAGAATTTAATATTAATTTATAATTTTTAATCTGAAATTGCATTTTTTTGTGAAATACTTTATACAAAAAAAAACCATTAATGAAAAAAAATGCAAATTTGTTATGAAAATCAAATTTAACTGTTCTCAATTAATTTTGTCATTTCCAGTTACAGAATATTATATCAATTCATTCAAAACTACTTTTGTCTTAATAAAATTTTTCTTTCTTTAAAATTATGAATACATATTAAAGGTTTATATAACGATGTTTTTGCTATATAAGCTTTGTTTAGCTCAAAAATGTTATATTTTTAAATGTTTGAAATATTTTTATGTTTTTGTTCTAATGGTATTCTTCATTTTTTTCTATAGAAAATAGGCCCTTATAGAGAATTTACATTTTTAAAAATTAAGAATGTATTTACATGCCGAGAATATTTACAAATTTTGTCATAGTTGCATTTGTACAACTCAATTTAACAAATCTGTAAACTTTTTAACTAATTATTAGAATAATAAAGATAAATATAGACTTAAAAAAGGTTTTAAAATGTTAAAAATAATCTTTCATCTTTAAAAAATATTTCTTCATGATGAAACTTTTTATTACTGAAAACACAAATATCACTAAAAGATTCAAATGAGCTGGCATAATGTTATCTTTTCAATCAACCAAAAAGTAAATAAATGCATTTAAAGACAAAAACAACAGTTTCGAATATTTTGGAATCAGTCCTACAACATTGATTGCGATAAGAAAGGGAAAAGAAGGAGATATATCCCTTTTTCCTTTTTTGACTGCATCTTTACCTTATCTTCATGATTTCGAAATCCCCATTCTGCCAAAGCTTTTCTCGTAAGTCAATTAAGAAGTCATTCCTCTCAACGTCAAACACTTCTTAACGAAAGAACTGCAATGAATTAGAAGTGTTTGCTATAATTTATTGCAAATACCGCTTTGTCATTTCGTTCCGTGAAATAATGAATGAATTTTTAGCTCCAGTATAGAAGGACGATGAAATAAGAAGAAGAAAAAAAAACATTTGAAGGCTTCGAAAAATAAGTGAACTTATCGCCAAGCTGTTTGACAAATGAAACTTTGCTAAATGACGACGTTTCAAACAAAAAGTATAATTAAGTGTGATTTTCGACACTTTGTTAAATCAAGGTTTTCTCGCTAATTTGCAAAATTATATATTACAACAGCAGAAAAAATTATTTTGTACTTAGTAAATTGTACTTTGTACTAGAAAAATGTAAATGCACTTTGTAAATGCAATGTACACTTACAAATCACATACTTTGTACATTTACAAAGTGTATTTACTTTGTAAATGTACTTTCCGTTAAAATAGTGAAAAAATTATCCAAAAGTGTATATACATTTTAAGATAGCATGGATAATGCAATATAAGCAATTAATATGCATTTATTTTGTAAATTAAAGTGCATTTACTTTCTAAATGTACTTTGTTGATTAACCCTTTCAGATACAGAATTAACCGACAATTTTCTAATAAAATAAAAATATTTTTTTATTCAAAATTTATATTGCACATTTATTTTCCGATAATTAGATTGAAATTAATATTAAAATATGGATTTTTAAAATTTATGTAACTTCAGATTTAATCATTAAATTGAATATTTTATGGAATTATCTTAGCTAAATGGGATATTCAAATGGTAAAATTCAATATATACTATCAAAATAATGTTTTCTACATATGCCTTTATAACGAGCCTATTTATACATATAATTGACTGAATGTAATAAAATACAACTCCTTTGTACCGGAAAGAAAGCTTTTTTATAAATATGGCAAGATATATTTTACAGAATATATCTTTTTTACAAGTAGATTATAACCATTCCCACATGAATTATATTCAGAATAATAAAAAAAAATTATTATCATCTGAAATTTCTGTTGGGTCATTATACGGTTTTTAGGGCAGATGAAAGTAAAAATTATTAAATTTTCTTTCCTTTTTCGCTTGTCAACTGTATATTTATTTAAGTTCTTCGCTATTTTGACTTTTCTATAATCTGTCTTAAGAAGTTATTTCTTCTGAATTTAAATTCTGTATATTTCAAAAGGATTCAGCTACCTTCCCTCTTACAGACCATTCACTCAGTATATAGCAAATGATTGAATAGTTAATTTTAATTATAAGTTAAACATCATTTAAAAAAAAAATATTAACAAATTTTAATTAAATGATTTTTATAATGAATATAGTATAATTTTAAATATATATTCGCTAAATTAATTTCATGCTGTTTCATTACTATACAATTTTTGTGTATTTTTATTTCTTTGTAGACCATTTACGTATGCATATATTTTCTACAGAAATATATTGATATAAAAATGCTGTTTTTTGTCACTATTAAAATAAGTTTAGTTTCATTTATACCACGAAAATAGTGAAAATTTATCACAAATATGTGTGTGCATTTTAAGATAGTGTTGATAATGTTGTTACGTTTTTAGCGTAACGGGTTCGGATTGAATGGACTTTACTTGAGGACAATACCACCAAATTTATTTACAGCTATTTACAAGATTTACGACGACTCTATAAAGTAGAACTTCATATAAAAACAATCCAGCTGTCAACAGTCGCTTACAGTTTAAATGCAAGCCTTATGCACAATAAAAACAGACTGCAAAATAGCTAGCGTAAAGCACAGTAAATCATAGCGAGCTCAATAATACAACGGTAACAGCAAACGTAAACACATATCACTAATAACAAGCGACAAAAGTAATCCGCTACTCCAGTGAAACGCTTCCCTTCTAAGAGAAAAACTCTTAACTGACTGACTAACTCACTCAATCTCCATCTTACGGTAACCCGTCATTTATATAGCCGAGCGAGAAAGCGCGAGGCTTCGTGAAAGGTCCAGTGGCTACCAGACTATTTCTTTCGTTCAATCAACCCGGTTGGCACCAAGCTCTTCGACGCTATCGCCAATCGTTCTCCCTTCGGGGAGTTACAGCGGGGTTCACCCGCTTGTAAAAATGTAATATGAGCAATTAATACTGAACAATCCATAGAAAGGGGTTTGACACTGCATCAGAGAGGCTGAACTTTTACCTGTTGATTCAAAATCTTGACCAACCTAGTTTCATCAACATACTTACAGTTGAAACGCTGTTACCTGATGTAGACTGTTAAATCAGCGCTCTAGGAAGATTTTAATCCCCGATTTTGAGTTTCCTAGAAATGTAGCAACTACATTGGATAATAAATCACTCTAAGGAAACGATTCTCCTTGATGGGACAAATGCCTATATTTACTGAAGGCACTGCCCGGTGACTCTGCTCTCACCGAGACATCTTCGGGTTTTTATCTTATACTTCAAATATCTTACAGTTTGGCTTGTTACCTCTGATTGATCTACTTCTGGAGATCCTTTACAATCCTGAAGCACCAAAGATGGTGCGGCAGTGACCCTACGGACCTTTGACAATATCCTAACATTTTACATTTCCATACACATGACAAAAACAAGCAGTTAATAATGTTTATGGTTACTTAAATTGTTTTACAATAATTTAAAACCAATGTGATTGATAGTTATTATGTAAGAATAACTTAAAATTTCACCATATAAAACATATAAAAATCATTTACATAGATGCCAAAATATTTCGTTGTTCAATAACCTATACTCTTTTTATATAACGAATACTTTTTGATGTCTTTATCAAAAACTTCACATATAAGATAAATGCAATAAATCTAACAGTATTTTTCTAGATTCAAAGGAGTTTAAAAATGCTTTAAAATAGTCTATTACAATTAGTTTCTTAAAGAATGTAATAAATATAAGAGGTATTCAAATAAAAAGGTAGAGATGTCATAATAACGTGATCGTTAAAATATTTCTCTATGCCTCTATGGAAGAATGTAGTTAAACATCCATGTATGAGAAACATCTAGGGTAGAGCGTAGTGAAACATCTAGGGAGTCACCAGTGTATATCGGAACATGCGCGGATACCCGCATGCACAGGTGAGAGCAGAAGCTCTTATAAAAAGTATTGTCCATTTGACGTGACAGTGCATGTTAAAACAGAATATCGTTCCCAAGAATTCCGATGTCCTTACGATGACTACGATGGTCCTTAATGAGCAAAACACCATGACTACTCACGGAGGGTGGGATTAGCTACATGATAACGCCCTTACACATGTCTCCAGGGTCATACATGTGTAACAGGCAAAAATAAAGTGGGAACAACTCGATAATCCCCCTTACAGCCTAAACATATCACCATGTGATTTTCATATGTTTGGTCCACTAAAAAGGCATCTGAAAGGGAAACGCTTCAACTCGGACGGTGAACTCAAGGACCCTGTGAAGGATTGCATCTCGTCACGTCAATAGGAATTCTGGGAACAAGGATTCCTTCGGGTTGTTAACATATGAGATAGATGTGCTGAGACCTATAATGTATACTTTGGTTGAAGTCTTATTTATACCTTCAGTGTCGTTTCGTACATTTTTATTTGAACACACTTTGTATAAATGATACATTCGATTGTAATGTTATTCTATACTCATATTCTTAAGCTGAATTAAAAATTAATTACATGTTATTATATAAAAAATTATTAGAAGACCTATTTTATGTACGTATACTTTTCCTATCTCAGAATTTTATAGTATATTCATTTTATAGATTAGAAGAGATATATTGTATTAAAAAACAATTAGTATAAATAGTTATTCCATAATCTTAGTATGTTAAATGTGTATAGTATACCGTAAATGATTTATAAATATATACATTTATAAAAAATTTCCCATGGTAAGAATTATTTTATGATGTAATAATTTCCCTACACATACATTCGAGTATCATAAAATATTATTTCTTATTCAGGGGATCCACAGTTAAAACTAATGAACAGAGTAGCAGCAAATTTCCATTAGCGACATTGGGAACCGTCTGAAATTGGATTTCTCGAATGAAAGTTGCTCACTTATTATCTTATTAACGAAGGTAAGATCAGCATATTTAAAATGCAATCGTAATGTTAATTAACTGCTTTTCTTTTCGGACTTACTTAGCATGAAATATTTTGGACCACTCATCATAAATGGTGAGTATGAACCTATTTAAAGATATCTGATGATTCTGAAGCGTATTAAGATATCTCTTTGAAAAGAATTTTCATTTATTTATAAGTTTTTCGTATATCTTTCAAAATTATATTTATGCATTTTCTAAATTAATAGGACACGATGTTGTTTACACATAACCATAATTATGGTTTTGCAATGTATGTTAGTAATGCTGCTTGAAAGGATAAAAATAAATTATTACAAAGTAATTTCTTTCATAATAACTGAATCTCCCAAGAAACAAGTAGCATTGATTAAATGTCTATCATTTAGGAAATTTTAAAAAAATGGCGAAAAATCAAGTGAATATTTTTTATAAATCTATATGAAGTTATAACAGTCAGATAAACAGGTTTTAAATACTAATCAGGACAAATAATGATTAGGGAACAATATATGTCAAATAAACTTTCTAAATATAAAATAAGAGTATTTTCTTATTACAAACGAAAAACCTCATTTGGTTTTAAGAATTATATTTATTGTGAAAAAACTTTCATAAAATCAAAAAAGAAAAAAAAAAGAGCATTGGAGCTGTAAGTTTTAGAATGTATGAATTAAAAAACTCAATGTGACATATAATAGTGTTTCCTTTTCAGCGTAGTGGGTTCGGATTGAATTACTTACAAAAAACTTATTTACATCTATTTACAGGATCACTTGATAAAGGAAAACTTCAGATAAATTAAACAACCCAGCAGTCAACAGTCACTAACAGGGTAAATACAAGCCTTACTCACAATAAACACAGACTGCAAAACAGATATCGTATAGAAAAGCAAACGTAAACACAGTTCACTAATAACAAGCGAAAAAAGTAATCAGCTCGCTTCTCCTCCGAGAGGAAACTAACCAATTCCCGGGGCTACGGCAACCCGTCCCTTATATAACCGAGCAAGCGCGTGCCCAAAAGCACGCGACGCTTCATGTACGTTCCAGCGGCTACCAGACTATTCCTTTCTCCAAACCAATCCGGCTGGCGCGAAGCTCCTCGTCAAACGTCGCCAACTTCGGTGTTCTTTCGTGGCACGCACCCGCTTGTAACAATATATTCCCGTCTAATAAAAATAAATGAAGATTATTCATAGTAAAAACACCCTTCTTGAAAAACGAAATATCACTGTGCCTGGTTCTATCTTAATACACAAACAAGAACTCTCAGATCAAATTAAAAACAAAGAAATGTATAGCAAATGCTCTTATTTTACCATTGGTAGAAGTTCTTTTATTTATTAACTCCAAACAAATAAAGGGCAACAATATTTTGAACAAAACGTAGCTTGATAATTCGATGAAAAACAAGCCATACAAAAATTCGAATATGGTATTAGATTGAAATAAAAACAAAGAAATAATGGATACTTTTGATTAAACTTTGACTACACTAACAAAAGGAGGAAGATGCACTAGTTACTCTTCCTTGTCCAATTCAAACTTTCGGATTAAATCTGACTGACCACCTCAGCAGTAACTCAAGAAGAAAGTAAGATTGAGTTTTTAGGACCATTCACGTACAACCCTTTTTGTGAGAAACACACTCCATTATCGATAGAAAGTAGCCGACTACCATTTCTGTATAGATATCATAAAATCCTGTATAAATCATAAAATCCATATCATGTTTAATCTTCTGTTTAAATCCTAAAATCCATATCATATTTAATCTTCTGTATAAATCATAAAATCCAAATCATATTTAATCTTCTGATTAAATCCTAAAATCCATATCATATTTAATCTTCTGTATAAATCATAAAATCCATATCATATTTAATATTCTGTATAAATCAAAAAATATATATCATGTTTAGTCTTCTGATTAAATCATAAAATCCATATCATATTTAATCTTTTGTATAAGTCATAAAATCCATATCATATTCTGTAACATAGATAATCCAGGGGCGAGAACAACCTACCATACCGGGATCTTTTCATCATCTTTCTAAGGGACATCCAGTTTAAAACAATAGAGTGAGAATAAATCTTTTAGTTTTGATTGGGCTTTTTGGAAACTGTCAAATTGATGGAATATAACAATAAAACAAAGTCACTTTTAGATAAATTAAGCAAATAAATATCTTTTCTGGCAAAGACAATATGCCCAAATAATGAAGAGGCACTAAACATAGTATAATGGATACAGCTTAATGAATAAAATAGTTTAATTATCAGCTTAAACCATTAATTTATAATTGAGTAATAAACTTATGCATTTCATGTTTTATTCATCAAATTTTGATAGTATATAAATATATAAATTTTAGCGCATATAGAGAACGCGAGCAGAAAATATTATGGATGGAAAATTATAAACAGCTTTATTCCATCTACAGTAATTTATTTTTGCAGAAACTATTTACTATCAAAAAAAGGGCAACGATTATTGAATCTTTTAATAATCGTTGCTCTTCAATCTTGTTGATATAACATTAATATTTCAATCAGCGAAAATGCAAATAAAGGAATCTAAAGACAAGTCTCAATACTTAAGTTCATATTTAGTAAGCACCATTTATCCTTATTTAAAAAAGAAGAGAAAAGTGTGAATTTTGTTTTCATTACTTTCACTTTTTGACTGCAGTTTTACCCTTATCTTAATGATTCTATAATCCCCATCTTCCAAAAAAGTTTCCTGCACGTCAATTAAAGACTCATTCTTATAAACGTCAGATTTCTCTTTTCAAAAAAGAACTCTAATTAATTAGAAGTGTTTGCTATAATTTATTGTAAATGTCTGTTTGTCATTTCGTTCTATGAAATAATGAATGAATTTTCATGTCGAAACTGGTGGGGTGTTGGAATTAGAAGGGACATTCGCTTGATCCGAAAAATAAACAAACTTATTACTAAGCTGTTTGACAAATGAGACTTCGCTAAATAATGACATTCAAGAAAAGCAATTTTCAATTTTGTGTTTATTTTAAATTTTGCTTGTTAATTTGCTAAATTAAAGAAAAATAAAGAAAACTTCAAGAATGATACGTATCTAGACGTACGTAGGAAAGAACAATAAAATTTGTTTAATCAGTTGAAATATGCACACAGTATTTGTTAAGTTATAAGATTAAAGAGTTCTGCTAAACATGAAATAAAAAAAAGATTTATACACGATATTTGCAATGTGGGTTTAATTTTCGATAAATAGAATACAACTAATACTTAAATATACATTTTAGCAGAGATTACAAAACATTTGATTAAATTAGAATAAATAATAATTTTAAAATATGTAAAATAAAACATGTTAATACTTATCACTTTTCAAGATATTTTTAATATATATATGTTCATCCCATCTATTATACTAAACGTCTAAAATGTATTACAATCACAAATTATTAGAGCATTAAAAATAAATTTATATAGTAAAGCAATATTTTAGTGCATATTCTATATTTGAGTTCTTATATATTACTTATTTTGTAGTGGAAAGTATTTAATAATTACAATAATATAAAATGTAGTTTATAATTTATAATGTACTCTATAATAATGTAGTTTCAAAATAAGTGATACTAATTCGTAGTAGAATTCACACTTTTTAAATATTTTTTTAATTGTTATTTACATAAGTTTTTTTATTATTATATTTGTATTATCATTTTAAAGCAGCAATTTATCTATATGTATTATCTGATCATCGTATCTTTTTGAGACCTCATTAAAATTTTATACATTACGAAATTTATTAATAAGAAGCGCGTTTGTCGTTTTATAAAATAGACATTTCAGGTTACGAAACGAATATAGGGAACCTATGACAATAGTTGATATATTCATTAAACTTATTTCCATAGCAATTTGATATTTTTGTATTTAACTGCAGGTCTATTACTTTATCACAATTTATAGATATAACAGTAGAGCATTCTTTTAGATATATGCCTTCCTTATTTTCGCATCCTACTCAATCTCAAATAATATACCTTAGTTACAGGTATTAGGGAATT
>JAOUZG010022062.1:490443-501868 GCA_026289955.1 Argiope argentata
ATATAACAGTAAAGCACTCTTTTAGATATATGCCTTCCTTATTTTCGCATTCTACTCAATCTCAAATAATATACCTTAGTTACAGGTATTACCTTAGTATTAGGGAAAGTTTGCTTGAAAACACTCGTTTTGTGTGAATTCTTCCCATAATGAAAAATTATGCGCAAATAAGATACCAAAAAATATGTAAATCTTTAAAAATAAGGAATTCATTATCTTTCTAATGATGGTAAAAAAGCTGGCTATTGTACTGTCTATAGTGAATAAAATTATTTATGTTGGTGACTAAAAGAGAGTTATCAGTAAATCTCTTAAACGAGGATACATGGAATTCTGATTATTGCCTTTTCATGTACCACGTAGTCATAAAATAGTAATTTATACTTCTTGAAAATTGAAATCTTATTAGCAAGAATTGAAATTATGTATTTTGATCAAGCTGATTAGATTTTGTTAAGTGCAACAGGCACTGAAAATCCAGAAAAGTGGTAAGCTTTCATTTCTAATAGGATGAACTGCTTCGGATAAAGTCAAAATGTTAAAGATGAGACCCCATCATAGATGCCATCTCTCTCATTTTAGAAATTAGAAAGATCAATGAGCCATACGGGCTAGCAAATATTTGCAAGCCATGACAGCAGAAAATGCAAATTTTTACATTATCTTAAAATTGAATGTCACTTTAAAACCAAAGATATTAAAGATTCTATTTTGGTTTCTGTATTATGCTCATCAAAGGAAAGTATTTTACTAAATATCAATTTTTCTTTAATTGTAAAGGGATTATAAAAACAAATGCCATATTAAGGAATTGCAATATCTAGAAAACCACTGTACATATATATTATTCAAATTTTTATTAACTACCAAATTTACTTTGAGCAAACTTTAATATTTTATTTTTGTGAATCAATGCAAATTCTGTCAATTATGTGAATCAATGCAAATTAAATTCTGTCAAAATATTGATAGATAATTTCTGAACGTATTTTCATCATAAAAACATAATATGAAAGTAACAAAATAATCTTTAACGTTGTAATGGCATTTACAAAAGAATGCATTAAAATACATTTATCATCCATACCAGGAAGCAATTAATTTATTAATTAAGAAATTCAAGCCAACAGAAAGTGAATGCTAAAGCTAGAGGTAAAATGTCGGTCTAAAAACAACAGTTTCCTCACCAGGCTGTGTGGAAAAAAATAATTGTTAGAGAAAATCATACGATTACTCTAGGTTATCCGGACCACACAGGAATGGACATTAAACTGTTGCTTTGTTCTAGTGGCTTCAATGCGCATGATTTTTTTTCCTTTGAGGTTATCTTAAAAACAAAGTCTATTCCAAGAATATCAAAACTGTTTTTGAGCTTAAGTGTGTGATTTAAAGGTAAATCAAGTTCATTGATGTGTCTAAACTGTAATGTAATATTTTGTTCTAAACATGATCTATGCTATTGTTGTTGACATATTTGAATTCATAATATTTCATAATTCATAATATTTCATAAATTTAATTGTAAATCCTTTTATTTCTTCTAATGGAAAAACATACTTATTAATCCGGTTTTTGCAGTTTCAATTAACTTTTTTCTAATATGTCTTATATGTAAATATGAAATAGCTGTAATATAAGATAATTAATGTATGATAATATGAAATAGCCCGGTAAATATGAGATATTTTATTTAAATCATAAATTTATAACTTCAGATAAGTTTTAGCCATTACGTCAATTTTAATATGTACGCATATCTTTAAAATACAAGAAAAATCTATTCGTAGTATGCCAGTTTTAGCAAAGAATCTACATCCATAGAATAGTTTCAAAATGACTTTTATTGTTCAGCAATAAAATACAAAAAAAGATAAAACTGAAGAAAAATTATACTTCTAGTATTTCCTAGAATTAATTGGCATTTTGAATACTGAAAATAATAATAGATTATTTTGTTTAAATTAATTCTTTCATTTTTGTACTTCCAAATAACTTAATCCTGGAATACTTATTTAATATTATCAATGATGCATTTTTTCTCCACTTCCTAATATTAGTTAACGCTCTTCCTATATTTATTTATATATATTGTTCGAATTTGTAGTCGTTAATAAAATACTTCTTATTCATCCAATGAAATCCAAAAGCATTTTTTAAACTTGTGGGGAATGCCAATGTTAAATCATTAATTAATTTTCCAAATATTAAATCATTAATTACATTGAATTGATTTTCAATATCTTATATAGAGTTTTAGCAGTTTGTAATGAAAATTGAAATCAACAGGCAGTAACATAATTGGTAAAATGCGAGGATTTCAATACTTTTTACATGAAGGTGAAGAATACGACTTTAATTCTAGCGAAAATCAATATTTTTTTGAGAAATTATGAATACTAATTGTAATTAGTTAATAAAAAAGTAACTAAAATAAAAAATGTTCTTTGCTGACCTGGGATTCTTTGGGATTTTTTGGGGGAAAAAGTAAAATTAAATAGAAGTATATAAAAAGTATATCTGCTGCCATAAAAGTTTACAGAATTTGAGAGCACAGCGATAAACTTTAAAAAAATTTACTAACCGGATTCCAGTAAAAAAGCCGACATAAGAAGCATTTTGCACAGTCTTTCAAGCTTAGGAATATCTTGTAGCAAAATAACAAAGTAACCTGTATATTCCAACGATATATTTTTTCCGTTTGGCGTAGATGTTGCATACCGTCAACTCAGATGCAATAAATTGAACCCGTTTCATCGGAAAGTTGTGTATTTTCGTCTCATTTTATCGCAACTTTTTTTATACTGTAAAATTGAACCTATATATCTTTGCTGTACAAATAAAGTATAAACTTTTCTCATGAATGATATTCAGAAATGAAAGAAAGTTTTCATTTTTCAGCTGAATCTCCTGCGTGATTCTTAAAAAGTTTCAGTTTCTGTATCTTCAATGAAAAACTAAAATAAAATAAAATAAAAAGAAGAAAAAACTTTGTATCTATCACCAGATACGAAATTGTCTTTTTCTCATTGCGTTATTTTATATAGTTTTTGAAAATTTAGTAACTCTAAATGTATTAAGTTTAAATAATATTTTTCATTATTAATTTTGGATCAAAAGTATTCCTTAAATATTTTCAGGGGCATGATAACGTATTCATAAAAATTATTAGTTTTAATGTAGAATAAAGATTTTTTTTAAAAAAAATCTAAATATTATTTTTTACAAAAATCTAAATATTTTACAAAAATCTAAATATAAATACAAAAATGTTGTATAAATATATTTGGTCGGTTTCTTCTGTAAAGAGATTTTAATTAATTCCGATGTATAAAATTGAAAAAATGCAATATCTCTTAAAAACTGAATTTAGGAGGAACTTCATTATTAAGATATTTGATTTAAAATATAATTAGAAGGCCATTAGAAGTTTTTTCTTCCCTTACTTCTCCAGGTTTGGGACATAATTCAAAAATTTAATGCTTGTAAAATATTCATAATTTTGTAAGAAGCTTATAAGAAAGTTTGCCTTAGCTTATAAGAAAAAGTTACATAAGTGTCGGAACTTTTTAAAATTGTTTATATGTTTTGAATTGATTACCACACGACACTTTTAAAGGCTTTTTATTAATTGCATCGCATTTCGTATTTTATTACCGTTGCAATAACTCTTCAATAATAAAAGATAAGCTCTTTAAAATTTTTAATTATTAATATTTTGGTAGTTATTAGAGCTGTTTTTATATCGATTAAAAGTTTTGTGGTACTGATAAACAAAATAAATATTTAAAACTTTATTTTAATTATCAAAAGTTTAATTAACAGAATTTCGTTTTCAATTAACTAACCTAAAACTCGGATGATTTAAAAAAAAGTTTAATATGACAATATTTTGCATCAGAAGTAATTACTTTCATCATTTATATACATTGCTCTATTTTTGATACCATACTTTTTCTCACTTATAACTTTCAGCTAAATAATCATCAAAACAGAATATCTGCAGTGTTAGTTCCATGTATTCCTCCCTCAATATGTTTCTTGTGTTATAGCCGAGCATTCAAAAGATCAAAATCCTAAATTCAAGGAGAAGGAAAAACAGAAATGATCTTGAAAGACTTTAAATTTTTAATCAGGCCCACTAGCGATTAAAAACATCATATCAGTACCTGTAGGAAAAAAAGATAGTAACTTCGCTTTGCGTAAATCTTTTCTAAATCTCTACCAATTATTTCTGTTTAATCCGTATCATTATACTGCAGATTAAAATATTTTTTTCAAAAAATCTTTCTCTTGTCCATAAGTTATGCTTTTACTTCCAACTTTCTATGTTATTTGCTGTTTTCTGCTGATTTTTATGTTTCAAGAACTATTGTATTATCAATATTTTGTTAATATTATATATATCTCAAATTAATTTAAAACAATTAACATAAAAATATTTTTTTAATCAATTACTTCCTGGGTTAAGAAAGAAGTTTTTTTATTTTAGCTTCTTTTTAATAAACAATTTCACTTTTTGATGTTGTTCCCGTGTTTCACTTTGCAACAGAAAGAGGAGTGCTGTAGCTTCTGAGTGTATTCTAATGTATTCTGATGATGATGACTAAAGTGGCTTTACACCAGTAAAAAGCTTTCCATTAAGATAAAAAATAAAATTTAAATAGCTGCCAAAGGACTAGCTATTCTATATATATATATATATATATATATATATATATATATATATATATATATATATATATGCGTAAGTATTAGAAGCTAAAACAGTCAAAGGGTTTGAGCAACCAAGGAAAGAAGTCTACTTTCTCGCTCACACACGTCACAAACCCTTTTTACGGGTGCACTTCACTCATGAATTTCATTCATTTCTCCATCGATCGTAATTTAGCAGAAAAAGATCACATCTGATCCAGTACAACAAGTAGAATTACTCTCGGCATAGAGAGTTTTGTTACTACCACAGATTTAACGTCCACCACACACGGATAGTCTTTTGCTGGCAAGCTCGAACTCGCAACTCAAGGGATGAGAATATACGCCTTACCAACAATGCTATATCAGCCGAACAATTAAAATTACAATAAATAATTGATCAAGGGTTAATAGCATTGAATTTTCAAAGCCAATCGAGAATTTAAAACGAATTGTGGCACCCCAATTGCGTGGATTTTCTACACCAGTTAGAGCAACATAATACAGATTATAAATTTCAAATTTTATTTATTCTGGGTTATTTTAATTTGAAAATACATCAAAATGAATTTAAAAAAATGATTAATTAAAAACGTTGGATTTTAAATAGATCAAATATTAAGAAAATAAGCAAAATAGTTTGAAATAATCAGTTTGAAATATGTGAAACCTAACATCATTAGCTTGTGGAGAAAAGAAAAGAAGTTAATATTAGAATTCTTTAATTAAATACTTAATATAATTATATTAGATTTTTTTTATTTATTCCAGTATTAAAAAGGTTTAAATAAAATATTTTATGTAACATTTTCATCGTAATGTAAATTCACTTAAAAAAATTTCTTATTTTTTATTTGTTAATATCTTTTTCATCGTTTTATAAATTCACTTTAAAAAATTCTTATTTTTTTACTTTTTTACCTTTACTTTTAACTTCTAAAAATAAGATTAGAATTTTTCTTACTACTTAATGTTGGAATTCTTAATATTAAAATTCTCCTTAAATTTCTTCTTACGAAAATAGTTAAAATTATAATTAAATACTTAATATATTTACTAATTTTTTTTCAAACAACTTCTTAATTTTATCATTTTTTAGTTTCTAAAAATAAAATTATAATTACATAATTTATTTTTACAAAATTTCAATTTTTACAAAACGACTATAATTCAAATTTATATTTCAACACTTAATATAAATCTTTATTTTTTTCAGTTTCATATTTATTGCCAGAACTAATTCATGAATGTTATTGAAGGATTAATTAAAAAAAGCATTTTTTAAAAACATAATTATTGATATTTTCAAAAACGCTTAGGCAGAAATAATTTTGTTTAAAAATTTCAGAATGAATACAATCAAAACAAATTGACTGAACAGAAGAAAGCAGCCCTCATAATTTATTCTTTTTTAATTTAAAAACACTATCGTTATATATTCATTATGTTGAAAAAATCAAATCGCTTCCGTAAAGACACTTATTAAAAAATTAATTCACCAGTAGACACATTGTTTCTAACTGATAATTGACTTAAATGACAGTAACTGTTGTGTACCTCCCTCAACCAAGAAAATTGGTAACTGGCACGTTAATGTCTAAACTCTGCAGCCAATAAAATTTGCATTCCTTAAACCTCATACAATCAATGGCAGTCTGAGTTTTGTTTTAATCAATCTCAATTAAATCCTCGTTAGGAGAATGGACAGTTTCATTTAAATTTAACCAATCATTTAAAAATACGGTTGAATTTTATTGATTCGACCCTTGGAATTTTCTGGCTTGAAGAAAAGTAAATTAACTATGTATCTTTTCCTAATTTTGTCAAATATTTATCGGAAAATAAATTTTGCACAAATTTAATCTACCCTTTTAGTTTTTAGGATGCTGTAATGTCACGTGATTTAAATTTTTCTTCTTCATAAAACGGATACATTAATTAATAGTATGAATTTTACACTTTCCCGATATAATTTAGTTAAGGGGAAAGAACCGAAATTTCTTTAAGAATTATTTGAATGACAAGGCTTTTGGAAAAAAGCTGTTTTATCTTTTCAATCACCTCTGTATTTTTTTACTTTATCTCTTAACATTAAACAATTAAAAAATTTGTACATTTTGGGATTTTCTTGAACAATGATAATATAATTTATAATTAAATAAATAGTTACTTTTTTCAGTACTCGAGATAAATTTAATTTTTTATTTATTTGAATTCTAAAATGTTTTCACTATCACTATATTCACTTTGAAAACTATCCTGAGAAAAATAAATATTAACCAAATTGGTAATAATTATAAGTTGTTTCATATTTAATTGATATTTTGTAAATAGAATTTAAGGATGTAAGGTGTTTTAAAATAGTCATAGTTAATTATATTAATTTTTTGAATAAAAAAAAATATAAACTGGAGGAATTGTTGAAAAACGACTGAGTGACTATTGGAAGAATTTAATTGTGATATTTTGAAACATTAAACGTGCATTCCAGACTTGGCACCCACATATTTTCATTTGTTTGAACCCATGAAGAAATTCCATGGTGACTTTGCAAAATGCAGCAATTTCTGAACTTTGAAAATCATTTATTTGATTAGGATGGCAATGTCTTTATAAGTTTCAAATTTATGAATGGAATCGCTTATGAATTTACCTATACCATAAATCGTTTTGGATTTTTAAAATTCTATCATTCATTATATTTTAATATTCTGAAATAATAATTTAATCATGAACTTTTTTCTCATAATTGCAATATTTTGTGACCTCATCTAATATACAATTTTATTCATTATAAAATTTATGATGACAGCATTTCTTGAAAGATAACTACATTATTATCTCTTCTCTTGCAGGAATTGAATTTATACATTTAGAAAACGTAAGAGAATTGTTGTCACTTGCATAGATTTACTTACAAAGATAATGGAAATTTTTGGTTTTAATACGATGGCGTCCCATGAAGGGACACCTCAGAATTGGTTGGTTCTCGCTACACTTCTGGGTACTCGAAAATGTGGGGTCTGTCACCTCCCATCAATGAAGGGACGTATTTCCTTAGGTAAGGGCTGTACTATTGCAGGTGATGATCAATAAAATTCAATCACAGTATTTTCATTCAAGTCTTTCAGTGTCGCTCCTGGCGGCTTGGAATTGACAGTTCTCGGTTTATTTGAACGTGTCACTCTTCCTCCTTTTTAATAAATGTAATAGTATCGCATCACTTTAGAAATGCATGTCTTCCTCATTGCCAAGCCTTAATCATTTACATTTTGCGTACGTAAATTATTGAACGTATTATTTTATTAATACGTTAATGGAAACGAAATAATATATTTGCTCGAAAAAAATTTCAAAAATATTTTGAAATTATTTTATTTTTGAAGGACACAAAATTATTTTTGAAAGAATTTTGACTTTTAACATACATATTCGATCCCGGGGGTGCTTCGAAAAGAGAATAAATTGCTTCCGGGCTGGGTGGTTGAGTCTCGTCACACTGGAGGGTACAGGAGGAGGGAGGATCTCTTTATTTCCACTGATGGAGGGATGTACTGCTAATGGGATGGGTTGTGCCTTGGCCGGGAAAAGTACTTAGTATTTAACTACAATTCCCGCTAGTTTATCCGTTTGCCTGCTGGAGAGTCAGATAGTCAGTGATATTAATTTTTTCATATATATTTTAACGCATTATAAATATATCTCCCGAATTACTTGTACAATTAATTTATATGTTTCTCATAAATATAGAGACAAAAAAAAGCATTTCCATAAAGGTGAATAAATAATTATTGCAGAATCTCCATGAAGTATTCTCTTATACAAACAATTTAAATCAAAGACACTTCGGTCCGATAAAATTAATTATTAATGCACGTGCCAAAAATTAGTTAAAAATCTTTACTCGTAATTAGAAATAAGAGGACGTAATAAAGACACATTCCCGTCTCTTGAGATATAAATTTTTCATTGACTGCAGCTTGACTGCAGCTTGAGTCAAAGATCGAAGTTTACACGAAGTAAACAAACCCATTTTAGATATTTCAATGCTAAGAAATTTCAGAGTCTATCACTCTCGAAAATTGGAACGAAACAACATTTTGAAAAGCCCAAAATCAAAAGTTTAATGAAAGATGGTGTAATGTATGCTTTCCACTTCAGCCGTTCATCGATGATATTTGAGTTTTAAAGATATATGCATCAATTTCTTAATAATTCCTCCCGGTTTAAAAGTTTTAATAACTTAGCATAATATTATAAACTTAAATCGATTCGATTATATTAACATTTTTCGATTTTCTTGGCAATATGGAATTTCTTAGGTTTAATTTGACTGTGACAAGGAAAACACTGATTTGTTAAAAATGCCTTGATAAAAATTCTTAAAGTAAGAGAAATATTTTATATTTCCAAGTTATATTATTAGTATTCTTAAACTTTTTATTAAAAAATATAATTATTTTAATATTATCACACTAAATATATCATTCATTTAAAAATAAAATTATGTATTAGTATATTTGAATGAAAAATACTTTATTAATAATAAGAATAGTGTTTTCTGAACTTTTTCGGTATAATATAAATAATTAACCTCGTGATCATAGGAAATATCAGTATAAATTTTATTACTTTGCATATTTAAACCGATAAAAAGATGTAAAATTCATAAGAAATGTAATTATACGTTCAATAGTAGAATTTGAATTAGATTTATCGCATTGAAATTCAGTATAAAAATCTACATATTTTTTTTAATTAAATATTATTAAATGATGATCCTAAAAGAAATAAAATCAGTTTTTAAGGAAAAGGAAACTGAAGGATTTAAATAATTTTTTTTAATATTAAATTTTACAATTGTAAAATTGTATTAAATTACACAATTTTACAAACAATGCATCATATTATCTTAAAATACAGCTTTACCATTCATTCAAATAACGCCTTTGTATAAAAACAGTCTCATGATGAATAGATTTAAATAAGTTAAAAAACTCATTCCTATTCAAATCATAATGTTAAGTGAAAGAGTTTAATTATAAATTACGATTTGAACGTGGCACATGTATTTGGGCATTGGAATTATTTCTCAAAGTGGATGATATTATTACAGAACCAAACTAACAGATAAGTAACTTTTTTAAATCAATCCAATAAATTTTTGTAATAAAATTAAAGAATATTATGCTTATTATGTAAATGTAACAGTTTAAATAAAATATTAGCTATTTTATTAAAATATTTAATTTATTCCAAGTTATTTTAATTTTAGCATTATAAATAACATTGAAATCAATTTATTACACTAGCAAGGAATCATACACACGAGTAAATGCTAGTGAATTACGTTATAGGAACAATGTTAGTAAAAATGCAATGTTTAAAAAATTAAATCAAAAGATACATAAAAATGAATTCAAATTAAAGCATTCATATTTTGAACTTCTGGATGAGAGAAATAGAGAACTTAATGTTTCTATACTGATTGAAGGTTGGGGTACGAATTTGCGATGGTAGGGGCAGTAGTTGAGTAACATAACCACTACACCAAAAGTCGACTTCGGTATCGTAGATGTAATCAGGGTAACGCTACATTCCCACCAGTGAGTCGGCGGAGGGACGAACCATTTTTGTGAACCAAACGTTATGGCGAGTTGCTGTTTGCTTGCGACAAGGGAGTCTGACGACTTTTGCTTTTACTAGCCGCCTTGTGTCACGTCTGTCTGACGACTTTGCTTTGCTTTCTTGCCTGCGTCAAGTGTGTTTGACGACTTTGCTTTACTTACTTGCGTGCTTGAAGTGAGGTTGGCAGCTTTGTTTGCTTTGCATCAAGTGAATGTTGACAACTTTGTTTGCTTATGCGGCGGGTAGATGACACCATTTATGTGGCAGAAGGCTGCGTTGACTAGGTCGCCAATGTACCGAATGAAGGTCGGGGTACGAACCTGCGACTCTTGGGCCAGTAGTCGGGTAACATAACCACTTCACCAAAAGTCGACTTCGGTATCGTAGATGTTATCTGGCTTATAAAATTAACGCTACATTTCCATACTTGGAGAACTCACTTATAAATGTAAAAAAAATCGATTGGGGCAAAGAAAGATCGATCTTGTTATATTTACACACAAACTATCGATTCTATAAAAATATTAGTTGTTATTGTTACTTATGGTACTTTACAAACATGCTGACATATATGTTAGTGATTGAATCCGAGTGAGCGATTCCAGTTTTTTCAGTAACGACAACTAGGACCAAGACTGCGACTTAGCTACTTCATGTCTCGCATTCGTTTGCGTCCTTTTTACAGGAAGGTACATTCATTCACCATACAGATAGAACGCAGAAGAAGCACAACCATGTCAGATCCATGATTCGTATTTGGAACGCCCAGATCAGAAATGCGCTACCCCATGCCAGAACACAAAGGAATGTTAGCGAAAGCACAAACAAAAAATACAATTCCAAAATATTTTATAGGTACGCATGCATCTTCAGGTCAACAGGTGAAATTAATCAGGATATATAATTATTTATAATGGCGTTCATCTAATTGGAACGAATATTGCATACGTGCAGCGATTCTGGTTCTTCCATTTCACCAGATTCTTCATTGTTCCCCAATAAACTTCATTATTGAAACCCTAAAGCCAGCGCATACGCTAAGTTAATTGAAATGAAAGTGAAGTCAGTTTTGTAAGTAGAAGCACGTCTGAAAATATGACATCTG
>JAOUZG010022062.1:510455-529085 GCA_026289955.1 Argiope argentata
ATGCTCAACTCTCTTTTAAACATTATAAGCATAGATAAGGGAAAAAATTGAAATGTCTTCTTATCTCTTCTTTTCATATCTTAACCTTCAAATTTAAATTTCCATCAAAGGAAAGATTCGAAATATATGTAGAAGTAGATAAATATATGATTTGTCTATGATATAAATAACAGGTTACTGTTTTTATAACAGTCTTTAAAACGGATCTTCAAATTAGTTCTTGAATCTAATTGTATGAATAGCGTTCAAATTTCAAAACCATTTAGCTTGCAATATTGTAAATTCAGAAATAAATATTTTAATCAAAATTCAATGTTTTAATTTTCTAATCTCTTGAAAAAATACAGAAATTCCAAATACCTTTCTCTTGAAACTGAAAAGAAATATATAAAAATTACTAATTTTAAAATAAAAAATAAGTATTACACTATTTTTAATCGTCTTATATTGCCAAAATATTTTACACATTGAAATAATAATTGAGTTTTTAAAATACCATTAATTGTATCCAAAAGCTATGGATAAAAAGAAACTGGAACAAAACTATAAGCACAAAATAATTCAATGCAACTTTCGAAATCATTGAAAGGTTTTCGAAAATAATAATTTTATAATTCTAAAAGAAAGCATATAATTAAAGTATTTGCAAATTCTTATCTTAATATATACCAAATGGAATCTTTTGAAATAGAATGAAATAAATATCTCATTATTCCCTAATTAGTTTTTGCATACGAAATGAATGAATGGACGACTACTTTGTATTTGAGATAAGCAATCGCACAAAGCCTCCGTTAAACCTCTTGAGATACTGTTTTCATTTAATTAATTTCACATTGAATTAGAAGTTCCTATTCTAATTAACTTTCTGTTTGCTTTATTTATCTAAGTAATTTATAACAATAGCAGAGCTAGGTATACATATTATTCATTCGATAGAAGCTAAAACGTAAATCGAATTAAGGCAATAGCAATTGTAAATAAGTGGATATAGCTGTAGTGACATAAATAAGGAATAGCTTGATTGTAAGACTTCTTTAATAAATCGTAACTCTCTACTAAGCAATGTATTAATGCATTACTATGAAGTATTTAAGGTATTAATTTTTGTTTCTAATTTTATAATTTTTTCATCATTATACTGCGATTAACGTTAAAAACACTCCATAGATTTTTCATTGATGTGTAATTAAATTAGAGAATAGCGTAATTTCAATTCGTTTTTCACTAAGAACTAGTTTTTTTTATTACGGTATATTTTAATTTTTTATACTGAAAGGATGTATTTCACTCCCTATTAAAGACTATATCATTTTGACATTCTATTTTTTCAATTTTGATTATTAAAAACGCATAAAGAATGGTAAAATGTAGCAGATTAATTGTTTAAACAATTCGACTTAAGTCAATTATGTATATTTATTTTTAAGAGCAACAAACACACATTTGTATTAGTTAAATTATGCATCAAATTACTATGAGTCCAAGGAGTTAACTCATTTACTATCATGATTCGCATTTGTAACTGGAACATTCTATTTAACCCCTTAACCGGTTTGCCCGTACGCCGTACGTGCATCGATTTATCGAATTTTGATAGTTGCAAACAAAAAATAAATCATTCATAACAATTATAATTCAATAGTAAAATGACTTCGAATACTTGGATAAGGCAAGTATTCCAAGGATTTCCATTTGAATTAAAATAAGAAAATATTCCCAAAATAGAAGGTGTCATCTTATTAGATAGTAAGGTAAATAAACCGGTTAAGGGGGTAAATAAGGAATCGCTGCTGCTCAGTGGTAAAGTCTGGTTCTTGGAGTCGATGCACTACTTGTTCAAAACCCAAATCGATACTGTATGCCAGTTTGGAAAAATTTGAACACAAATTCATTGGTCAAAAGTCTTCTTTAATGCATTTCGGAAAAACTTTATGGTAAAATGAATGGTCTGGTCATTGTTTTGTATATAGAGCAACTTTCTAACAATTACAGATAATAAAAGACCACGCCTACCGTAGGAACACCTCAAGACCCGTTTGAGTAATGAAAAATAGTTGTTTAATTATGACATATTTTTTTTCCAATGTACGCTGTGAGTTGAGTCGTGACCTACTATTGCGTGCAAAAATCCACCTTATGTAAACACTGCTTAAATATATTGTTGAGTTGGCTATCCCATCTCATAGATGGCAGACTGTGCATGTTGCTGAAGTATTGCACCACAGTCTTGCCTCTGTGCTTTCGAGCAGTTCGGTGATATTACTTTTGATAATGGGAACACATGATGAAAGATACAATCGTAAAATTCGATATTAACCCTCCTTTGCATGATGATGGAAATTTCCATCATAATATTTAGTCAACCAAAAAAAGGTACTCAAAACCCTTGTACTGTAAATTTGTTGTTGCTGGCAACTTTTTAAGCGACTATTGAGTACAAAAAAACGCAGTTGTCAAAAAATAGCAAACGTCACTGTCAATTACTAGGCCTACAACTTGTCATTCCGCTGTTTGTTGTGACCGAAAGAAATGAGCGAGATTTTAAATTGTTTTATGGAAATTAATTTATTATTAATAAAAATTAATTAATTAAATTATCATACAGAATAAAGAAGATTTAGTAAAGAATTTTTTTTATTTATATTTAGTACTGAACTAAATATGTGACAATGCATGATGATGTAAATTTCCATCATATTGTTTTTTACATAATACATATTTTTATTTACACCAAAGTTTTTAAAAATATTTTTCCTTTAATCTAGAGCATTAATTACATCACTCTGATTAAAAAAAAAAAGAAAAAATCATGCAAATAAGGGTTAACAATGTTTTCTACACTTTCAAAGAAGTGATGGCAAGTGTTCATAGCATATACTGGAACTATCTTGATATCCATACGTTTATCTAATGGCCGTGAATTATTGTGGATGGAAAAGACTTTAGACAGCTTTTGCAAATGGACTCTTGTACATGATATAGGATAGACCCATAATTTTGGATATCACTCTTATAGAGAGGGTCATAGAAATGATTGTAAATATGTTCATTATGTATCCATGTGTTAAACCATTGGAATTACATGACTATAAATCAAAAACATTTCGGGGCGCTTTTGTAAAGCAGTTTTGGATACTTAAATATAATGATGAACGATGAACCCAAAACATTGAGTATCATCTTCATCACCAGGACTATAGAAGGTAAGTGTCTGTATTACACCTATTCGATTAAAATGTCTGAATTTCTTTTAGTTGGCATATTAGTGTTCCAGTGTGAAAGATATTTTTAGCAGTTCTTAGACGTATTCATGAATATTTGAAAGACTAGGTATGCAATACATCCATGACTCCCTATGCGGTTATCAATACCATCAACACATATTTACAGCAAATCTGATAAATGAACTTACTCGAATATCCCTATGAGTTGAGAATTTAATATAAAGTGGATTTGATTTTTTTTTCTTCGCACTGTCTCTCAAAGAGAAAAAGGCAGTATATCAAAAACATCAATTATTCAAAATATCCTAGTCTGTAATCCTTAACATCGTCAAAAGATGCAAAATTATCAATAGTGAAACATAAAATTATTATCCAAGTTTAAGCAACGCAGCGAAGCATTAACCAATGAAATCCTTTGACTATAGCAAATCTTTAATGTAATTGAATAACTCAAACTTCTTTTATCTTAGTTTATACTGATTTTTTCTAATTTATGAATTTAGTTTTTATTTTTTGTTTAAATTAACTAGGTTATATATTCCTAAACATTCCAGCGAAACTTTTTATTTTACTTTATGTAGCATTTTACTGTTGTTATGTGTTGGAAATATCTTTCAGTTCGTAAATAATTCTGCAAAAATTTTTAGTCAATTTCCAAAAAAAAAAAATATTTTTTTATATGATTTGAAATTGAAAATAACATATTTGTTGGGTTCGTTGTGTAGATGCTATACAACTTTTTTTGAATTGCTAGAATAATCTCGGCTGAGATTCGAATGAAATAAATCATTTAAATTTATAGAAGTGTTCTTTTGTTATTAAATATAATCTTGAGTGTGAAAAGTAATTAGAATGAACGTTTTTTAAATCTAACATATTTTTTTATTATGTCTGTTATTTACTTTATACTAGGGAAATTCACATTGTAAAAGTTGTCTAAAAATAGTTGTTAAAACTTTGTAAATAAACGTTATTTGTTAATTTTATCAAATTAAAAATTATCAGAATTTTTTTAGTTAACATAGATAAACCTTTTAATAGAATTAAAAAAAAATTCTTATTTAAGTTCAAATTTAAAACTAAAATCTTACGTTTACATTGGGCCTTAAATGTTAAGAGTAATATTGTTTTTAAAGATTCACTATTCAAGCTTCTTAGATAGATAAATAAAATTCTCATATTTATAATGTAAATTGTGAGACAAAATTGGAAATTAGCTTGCAAAGTTTCCGTTTAATTGTATTGTCTATCTTAATATTCTTTTTGAATCTGGCAACTAGGTGTGCATTCCCCTATTTGCAAACCATTGATAATTATATTTAAAGCAAATAGATTTTAGTGTGAATCTTTTTCGACTCTAAGAGATGTTTAGCATGTCCCCTGCGTAAAGGATGTTAAGTACTGATATACTGAAATTCATTTTTGCTCAGATATATGATCGCGTTAACGACGAATAATCTAAAAACAATATTAAATTGCTTTTGGAATTTTTTAAAATTATGAGAAAATACAAGTGAAATAAAAATATATCGAATAAAATTAGTATAATTTATGAAAATTACAAAAAAAATAGGGGAATGCAAGATTTTTTTTTTCTAATTCAGAAGTTTTTCAGTTGGTTTATTCAAATTTTTGTAGATGAGTTCTATATTAACCTTAACTAAACATATATATTTTTATTGATGTTTTAACCCTTTGCACTCCAAAAAATAATTAGATGCAAAATTATTCACCTAACTAATGCAAAGATTTGTTCATTGCTATTAGAAATAAATATACATTATTCTTTTAAGTCGAATTTCTTTGAAAAATTAATCTAATCTTTACCATTATGTAGGCGTTTTTAACAATTAAATTTGAAAAATAAATAAATAAAACGTCAAAATGATGCACTATCTTGAATGGTGAGTCAAAGGCACCATCAGAGTGCAAAGGGTTAATATTACTGATAAGTAAAGTAGTATGACATTAATTTTTTTTGTATTATGATACATTGAAATTGAAATAAAAATAAAACCGATTTACAGTGAGCAAATGTTTCATTATGCAAATGGTAGAGCTTAATTGATAAATAATTACACCAAACATGAAAAAAGAAAAGAAGCAACGTCTTTTCAGTTTTAAAACCAGAAATGTAATATAAATGGGAAAAATAGATGCATTATAGAATTGCAGATTATGGAAAAATAAAAATGAATGTAACTAAAAAGGTATAAAATCCTTTAAATATACATTCAATCGATTTTATAAAGTAACTGACGCAAAAAAGAATATTAACTAAAATATATGACTAAATGATATAAAAATAATATTGACTAAACAAGAATATTGAATAAAAAGCCTATCTATGAAAATTTCTTTTTAACGTATTCAGGTACCTTAAAATGTTATTGGCATTGATTATTTTTGTTCTTTTTTTCGTGTAGTTCACGCTGCTATAGGGTTCATGGTTTTATTAAGTTTTACAGACCTATGTATAAACTCTAATTTTTTTTTTTTTCAGATATCTTGAATATGGGCTTCATGCAAATAGAATAAATTATTCCTCTCATGAGAAATATACAGAAATTGAAGTAACTTTTCATTTTCTTTTTTTCCCCTTCAGAATAACGTTTGATATATTTTTAAGGGAAAAGAAACGTAAAAAAATCAAAAAGAGGAAAACTTTAAAAAGATGGAAGAAGGAAACATTCATCAAATATAAAATTCTGTCTTTACGTTTTTTCGCTGTAAAAATTCTGCTTCTTTTTCGTCAAATATAAAATTATTTATTTCATCTCCAGTACTTTTTACTTCTCTTTCAAAATGTTATGATGCATCTTCAGAAGTATTCTTTAAAATTTAAAATAAGTTATTTGAAACTTAAAAACTATCACTTACACGTCGTTTTTATAAATTTCATTCTTGAAAACAGCCATTAATGTCTAAAGCCTAAGTCCTGTCAATAAAATTAACATTAAATGGACTTTATATCGTATCGTTGAATTGAATTGAATTGAATTGAATTGAAATTGAATAATTTTGAAGAAATGCTAGAATTTTGTAAGTCTAGTATATATTTTTCCTATCTTCATAGATTCTAAGCTCAGTCAGTCGAAAAGATTGCGAAAAATAAGAGTTACGTTCCTAGAAAAGTCATATCAGATAAGACATTCATTTCTATTTCATATAAAATTGTATGAATGTCTACGCCGTTCATACAAATGGAGTATATGAAATTCCTAGTAAGAAATATGCTTGGATAAAGTTTTTTTTTTACTTTCTTTTGGATACTTGACTTAGTTTTAAAGGGATAAGAGTTTAATTGTTTAAATTATGTCTTCTTTTACAGTTCAGAAATATTTAATGATTTAAATTTTGAATTTGGAAAAAGGGGGAATTTCACAACTATTGATTGATAATTCTTGGATCAGCTAAATGATATAATTTCTTTAAGTTCTTCAGGTGATAGAATAAATAACAAATACAACATTTTCTTAAGAACGTAAATGATTAGAATTATTAAATCTCGTATTGTATCTTGTTTCTATGGCAAGGAATTTTGATGAATTGAAATTATTTTTATTCTTGATTAATTTGGCAAATTTTTAACCTATTGAATTAACTTTTATAAGAATAATCTTATTTAAATCATAATAACATTATTTGATTTCACTGAAACCATTTGTGTGAAGATTCTAGAAGTACCTAGCTGTTAAATTTATTATGAAATATTATTTAGAAGTAATTTTATATTTTAAAAATTTTTATATGGTAGAAATAGAAAGTGCATACTTTGTACTCTTTGAACTTCATGATCAAACAATTATGAAACTTTATCAGAACTAACAAGCAGTGTTTAAAATACGTTTTGAGTATTTTATAGTTATTTGAAAAACGGAATATATTTTTTGGCATCTAATTAGATCTGAGAGTAATTTATTAAACGATATTTAATTGTTTCGTTATAAAAACAAATCAAATCACATTTTTTGCAACTATGGTCAGTAAAATTAACAAGCTTAACTACCTTAGAATATATAGATTAATGCATATCTTTTCTCACAAAATTGACATGAAAAGGCAGTAATGTTGTTGAAACCCATTTAAAAAGATCAGCCGTTTTTGGTTGTAAATTAATGTCCTTTCAATATCAAATATTTGCAGAAGTAAGGTAAAACAATTGTAACTCCTAAATTTTTGATAGTATATATATTATATATATAATATGGTGAAAAACTAAAATATACAGATACTTTTAAATTTACAGAGCCTTTTATCAACCTTGCAGTCTCCCAAAAAACTGTTATCAATCATTTTGTGGACAAAAGACTGACTAAATCTAATGAAAATTTTCTCTCGGCTAGTAAAAGACAATTTCCTTACTTATATCAGGAAAAAGCCAAATGAAATAATTCATTGATGGGTTTAATATAAATTCTGTTAGCAATCTTTTTAGTTGAAATATAGCTCTGAAGTCTCTTTTTTTTGCTTCTTTTAAAGATAATTACCCACCTTTTGTTAATCTCGTTTGATTTTGACATTGTCGGTTTTATTCATTTTTTCACTGTTTTTCTTGCAACGGTATTGGAATTTTAACAGTAAAATAATTAACATTAATTGGAAGTAGTTTATAAGTTATTAATTAAATTGATGATTATTTTCTCAATATTTTGCATACATTATTAAAATTTTTAAATTGAATATGTAGAAAAAAAACAAAAAGTGTTTAAAAAAGAAAATAATTTAAACATCTGCTATTTTGCTTTTAACCTTTTTATCCGAATAAACTAATTATCATATATATTTTTTGTACGCATTTTTAATCATATAAAAGATAATCTCATTTACTAAGATGATAGAGAACTTTTTTTATTTTTAGAAAAAAAAACAAAACATAAGGCACTCATAGTTGAAGACACAGATTTTAAACGCCAATTCTTACTTAATATTCTCTTGAATATTGAGAAATATAAAGTATCCTAGGTAACGTATTATCATACAATACTGTTCATTATTATACAATATCGAGCATTTTGATCAATGTCATACCATATAATATAGTATTGAAAATTTCGATCAATATCATACAATATAGTGCAGTGTTACACAATATTACGAACGTTGATTAATGTCAAACAATATTTTACAATATTATAAAATATTGCAAATACTGATCAATGTCATAGACTATGTTACAGAATTATGCATCATTGCAAATTTTGATCTATGCCATACAATATTGTAAAGAATTATACAACACTGCAAATATTGATCAGTCTCATCTAAATTTTGCATTATTTGTGAATTACTCTGTGTATGCCATATGTCATAAATGCTAAAATTTATCTTTCATATCGTTTGTTTTCGGCAACTGAAGCCACTAATTTGGGAGAGGCTAATTTACTTTTTTATGATTTAATCTTGCAATTCTAATACATGTAACGCCAAATATGAAATAATGAAACTCGAATTATCCTTTTTTTGTGAAAAGATGGTTATTTGTTGATATTCTCATTGAAAATTTTTGATATTTTCAAAATTCAGATTATAAATATAGAGTAGTGAACGATTTAAAATCATATCAATTTTGATTAATCAAAACTTTTACTTTTATACTTGGATAAAACCGTTTTGTTTAATATTGTCTAAGGCTTGTTTCTCTTAGTCGTTTTTCATAATTAAAAATGCTATAATTGGAGCCTCATATTCATGTGTATTACAAATTACCGCTTTCGTTTTATTAACCGTTTGAGGGCAGAAGAATACTTACCTTTATGGCAAGTGAAGCGCAATACCGCTTCGTCGCACTCAAACGATTAACAAGGTAACTTAGATTAATTTTGATTGAATTTTAAATATTCTTAGAATACGTTACAAGAAGAGTAAAATTTATAGATTAGTTCACATATGAACCATCTCTGTGGAAATTATGGGTGGAATATTTCATTTTTTATACCATTCTTATGATTGAGAATAACAAAAATTAGTAAATTAGACAAATTAATGCAAATTGTCTACTGTGCCTTTCATTGATAGCTGCAATTGTTTCGAAGTTAAGACTGAAAAAGTTATTTTAGACCATAATTCCAACTGTTTACAATATTGTTGTCGTTGTTTATAATAGCACTAGTCATTCACTCGCTTACGAAGTAGCGCCAACTAAGGCCAAGGCTACTCACACATCATATTCGCTTGCACGGCCCCTTTTTACTTGTGGGGAAGGGGGAAAATTCACACATTTCACAGATAGAACCGAAAAACAACAATGTCCGAACCGGGACTGGCTCTCATGAGGAGATCACGTTGAAGATGCGCTCCCCCTCTGCCAAGACGTCAACAACCATTCTGCGTTAACATTTTTAAATAAGCAAGAAATATTTTTCTATTTCAATCTCGTGTTTAAATCTGAAATTATTCAAACTAAATTTAACTAATTAGATAAAAATAAATGGACAAAAATATTTATTTTTAATATTATGTAAAAATATTCAGCCGGCTTTCTGGCACAGTGGTAGCGCGTCTTCCTCGTGTTCTGGGAGCCCTGGGTTCGAGTCCCGGTTAGGGCATGGTTGTTCTTCGATGTTCTAACTGTGAGATGTGTGATTGTGCCCCCCTGTAAAAAGGGTCTGTGCAAGCAAGTGTGGTGAGTGTGTAGCTAAGTCTTGGCCCTCGTTGGCAATAATTCAAAAACAGGAGACATTCCTTTCGGCTTAAATATGTTGCTGTATTACCGGGGAGCTTGTTCATAGGCAACTGCCATAAGTAACAACAACAACAAAAATAATCAACTTTAGAAAATTTCAGCAACCGGATTCAATTATATTTACAAATATCACAGTTAATGTTAAATATTAGTTTAGCAACAATTGCTGAATTTTACGGTTTTATAAATCATATACAGCCATTTCGATATGCAAAATTCCCTATTTTTATCCAAGAATTGAAAGAAACTTCAAATTTTTAACTCAAATCAAAAAGAGTCAAGCTTGCAAAAAAAAATTTTTTTTCATTCACATATATGAAATCAACGCGATTGAAGTTTATTAATTTTTTTTCATGAAAATTATTTTTTTTAAAGTGTAGCAAATGTATTAGAATAAAATGTATATATATTTGTAACGATCAAAACCTACATGCTCTAGAAAGCAAAAAATTTATTCAACGGATATCTGAAATAATTATTATAGTGCCGCTAAAAGATCGCAAAATAAGCTGTCTTCAACAAACTAATAAGACATGACTTATGTATGAAATGACTACTGCTAAAACATCTTGGGAGTTATAGGTAATTCGTGGTGCCATTAAGATAGAGAGAGGACCGAGTCTTGTATTTTTCATGTCTCCAAGAGTTATGTTTAATTCAAAGACATAGACGATAAATCATTGTACGTTCATAGTAATCACACAATATCTTAAATATAACAGGAGAATTCGAAAGTATGCTGATTTATGTGGTTCTATTTTTATAAGCAGGGAATATATCTGTCATGTATGTTTCAGAGCATAATATGTACTTGGAAATCATTTGTGAGAAATGGAAGATAACTCATTAATGTTATAGATCTGAGTTGTTGAGTTGCTGAATATTAACCAACACAATGCTGTTTTCGAGAAATTTCGTTTAGAAACTTTTGATGCAGATTTATGTCATACAATGGAATAACATAAGTAAGAGAAGCAGTGCAAGCACAGTACTGTTATTAACTTTTATTATTTCTTTTCTATAGCATCCTTTTTTGAAATTTGGGTGCCCCAAATTAGAAGATATTTACAGTGATTCTTAGAAGATGCAGAATACAAGTCAGAATTCCAAATTTAAGTGAAAATTTGGCGACTGTTTCAATTTTAAAGTCAAAATTAAGGACTCTGTAAATAGCAAAAATCTTGATTCTATTTCTATAAGAAAACGGGGTCAACAGATCCTCCTAGTACTAACATACTAGTTCATTTCCAGAGGAATATTATATAATGATAAGTGTTATAAGTGGGTTTACTTTTTTTCTTTAAGTTTCAGTTAGCAAATCGAAGTAGAGGTAGTGCTATTGCAAATACAGTAATCCAATTGGTGATTTATTTGTGTTAGTACCAACCAGTTTCCTCTTTGGTGCATGTTTTTAATAATAATTGTTGCACAAAACATTATTTTCAATTATCTAATTCGTAAGATTTCTTTTACAGTAAAAGGTCATGCATTATTTCAAAAATTAATGAAAGATTTGAATTTTTCAATAAAATGATGGTAACCTTACTAAAATGCACATTTGAGAGCTGTAATTTAGATAAGTAGAAGATCGTTAAACGATAGAACACATATTTTCGTTATTTAGCAGTATTTCAAAAATATGGAGTCTGGTGGCAACAGTTTGAAGTTGTATAAATGATTTTATAATGAAATTTAATTTCATTTAATAAAACTAAAGCTAGAAGATTCATTAAATCTCCAATTGGAAGTAGAGTAATATAATAGTCAAAATATTATGTCCTCTAAGAAAATAAACCTCCATCGCGTAATACATATGCAACTAATAAAAATTACATTTATATTTATTTCATAAAATCAGTGGTTGAATAAATTTATATCTAATAATTTCTACTAGATATTTGTTCTGTGAACAAATTGAATGCATTAAAAAATCGATAATTATTCCGAATTCGAAAATTTAATTGAATGCAGGCTTTAATTTTGCTGGATTAGAAATTTAAAAAAAGATATTGTTCCTCAAAGTTCTACACATTTCTTATGTGTAAACAAATAAAAAGGCTCTGCATTTATAACTAAATACATTTATTTAGAAAGAATACATTAAAACCATGCAAAATATCTCGGATATTCCTTTATAGCATTATGAAAATTGTAATTTCTATCCATGCGTTTCAATCCTATTCTAAGACAACTGTATAAGAAAAGTGATGCATTACTATTCATTTCTGGTTTTTCTAATGCCATGTTGGAAATTCTTCATTGTAATGTAAAATTTAATCCTCGAAATATTTATACAAAAGTGCGAAAATTAAATTTAAAATAATTTTGATTTTAAATAATTTTCTATCGTTATTAATATTTAAATAATTATAGGCATAAAGTTCAGAATTTTTTAAAGAAAATTTCATCAATTTCACTGTTTATTTTATGATTTTTTTTAAAAATGTTAATTTATTTGTGATAAAGAATTGTTTTAAACATTTATCTGTATTCTAATTAAATAAGTATGATCAAAATATATACATAATTTCACGATTTCTTCCTTTAAATTTTGTTGCTGCACTTATAGGTCATTGATCTTAAATTATATAGAACAAGAACGTCTTGGAACCTTTCTGTCATAGAATGGATGAAAGAGAAATTATTTTAAGATTAAAAAAAATGTTTTTTAAGTTCAAATTGCAATGATGAAAGAGCAATAAAAAGTTTTCAAGTTAAATAAAAAAAATATTTAAAAAGTTTATAGGAAGGTATCTTTTGATCCATTGATTTTTATTGAGTGAATACAATTACAGTCTTGCAGTATCATCTTATCTGTTTTCCTGAAAATTAGCTAATAAAAAATTAGACATATTAAAGCAGACGGAGGTTGATAAAATCTTGTTAAATATTTGAAAATTTACAATAATAGCATAATTATTAAAACCTAACATTTAAAACATTTGATTGCCTCAACTTAGTTTTAACTTCTATTTATAAATTCTATGAAAACTAATTTATTATGTAATGTAAATACAAATAAAAGTCAATCATGCACATTTTTTATAAAAAAAATGACAACACATTCTTATATAACTGTAACCACTTCAATTTGTTAAGTATTTCTTCTAGAATGAAATAATGACTGAACTTCAGTTGTGTTAACAAAACCTAAATTTTTGAATCCGTAAGAGTTTGAAGTTAAAACCCAAATTTGTGTTGGTATTTAGCATCTGTAATTTATTTTAGGACCAAAAAAAAAGAAAGAAAACGGGTGAATTTTTTTATTTTATTTTATTCCCATTGCAAGGATTGTCCCATTTTGCTAGAATTCATTATATCCATCTTGTGAAATTCTTCCTTGCTAGCAATGAGGGTATTTATTCTTCTAGATGTCAAAAAAGACTTTACAAAGGAAACATAATTTAAATTGTTTGCTTTAATTCATTGCTAATGCATTTCTGTCACGTTTTTCATTGCAATAACAAATGAATTTTCATTTCACAGGAATATGTCGGTATGACGAGAAAGGAAAGGGAAGAAAAACAGTTTGACAAATGAAAGTCTTGCTAAGTTATAAGACAAAAAAAGTAGCTTTACGTTTAAATGAAGCAAATTAACTGGGAATGAAAAAAACATTCAAAAATCTTTTTAGTCATTAGACTTTGAAAGCAGAATATAACTAATGATGATTCTTGAAAGTAAAAGTTATGTTATATTTAATGTAATGCTGTACTTAAAACATCGTTTTACAATTTCTCGAAAATTCTTCAAAATTTTTTGAAGTAACTTTTTTTTAATTTCTTCAATGATTTGAAGTAGCTTTTATTGGAAATATATTTTGCAACAACAAAAGCATATTAACGGAGCTAAATAAACTTAATTAGATAAATTCGGATAGCATTTTAAGGCATATTGTTTTATATCTTTGAGATATTGTGAAACAAGCTGTATTGCTACACATTACGAATCCCTGATTATTCATAAGCTTAAAGCAAGCTGAATATAGGATATTGTGATAGTATTTAATTTAATAGAAAGAGAAATAAAATAAAGAGTAAATTAAAGAGTTTTAATATAGTTCATAAATTTAAATAAAAGATAATATATACTGTTAGATTGTTATTCAAAATTAACCCCTTAAAGTTCTTCATAACGATGTGAACAGCTATACGAGTTTATACTGTGGGATTGCCTCTAGATCTCGTATTGAAAAAGATTTTTTAGCAATATTGTCATCAAAATAATATCCAGTCGACTTCAAATTTGAATTTGACATATAATAGGAAAATTGCGGCAAGCTAAATCCAGTGAATACAGAGACTAATTCAACATGGAGACTTGTTTAAACTGGTCACATCTTCTGTGACATTTCATTTATCCAAAAAGGATTATTTTGGATAAATGAAATGGAACATCAAATGCTACCAAATAATTCAATATTGCATCCAGTATATATTTAACGCCAAGTTTATGCCCTTGAAAATATTTTTGTGGGGCTAGTTCTTTATATAAAAAAAGTATAATGAAAATTGTTCTGATAGACACTTTACCTTTCTTTTGGGTAGTTATGAAAATTCCACCCCTGCACTTAACGTTATGAATAAATCATGAAGTATAGGGGAAAAAAATCCTAGATTGAATTAGCTTAATTAATTTTAAAAGTTAAAATAAATTTTTAAAGCATGAATTCGGCATTTAAAGGAATCTTTAAAATTTTTCCAAGGAATCATCACATAAATGTGTTTGTATAGTTTCAGTTCAGATTTTAATGAATTGGAACAATAAAACCATTTGTTTCATTTTCAATAATTCTATAAATGCAGTTTAACAACTTAACGATCGGATAGTTTTTAAGAAAACTGCAATAAAAGTGTCTATTTTTTTAAAACAATTGTATAAAAACAATTATACGAATAACATATGCATTCAAGTTTTAATTTTTGATATTTTTTAGATTAAAATTTTATGAAAAGCTAACATTTAGGCTTATTTTGTTAGAATATTGGTTTTCCAGCAAGAAGGGAAAATTTAAGAAATTCGTCTTTCATAGATTAAAAGATAATTTTATTAATCTTCTAATATAAATAAAGGTTATTTAATTTTTCTTGTGAGATAAATTTCAAAGCATGATATACAGAGGCCAACGTCACAATCTGGACAATGGTACTCAGTTTCCTTCCTACATCTCTTATTGTTTTCGTCTCTTCTGAAACAAACTTTCCACTGCATAAGGAAAATAATATTAAAAAATATAATTTAACACAGAAAATAAACCACGCGTATTCAACTGGGCCACTTGCAACGATGTTACTGGGTACTGAAGTACATAGCACAAGTACACATGTTTGATTAGGATTACCGCCTGGTTGGAAAAAAAATCCTCAATTACATTTAAAATAGAGTATTACTTTATTACTGCCATCTGGTGTATAAAATGGGAAATTTAATGATTCCCGAGCAAAAGAAATGCTTTGGTTTTAATATTTTTATCGCGTTACTATTGAACACCACAGCCCGGCAATATCACGGGGGCAAGAAATGGAGGCAGAAATCCCAGCCCCTCTATTTCACGGGAGCGAGAGTTACGGGATTAAATATATTAATATGATACCTCTATTTTGTAAGATATTTATTTCCAAATGTAAGAAAATGGGCATAAATCCTAAATCTAGACGAATGTAATATATATCATTCTTAAGTATTTGCGTATTTGATAGTCTTCGCCAACGATCGCCAACGGTTTATTAACTCATTGGCGACGGATTTAAATTTGACGATAAAGATCAACGGATAATGCCATTGCTCGATTGCCATAATTGGCGGTTTAGTAACTCTTTGGCAAAGACTTCAAATTTGGCGATAAAGTTAGACGGTCTAATGCGTAAGTACCCATTCTTTTTCTTAATGGCTGAAAGGGTTATTAAGATTAATTAAATATATTTATTTATAGTTTTTGGTTTATTATAAGCGTCAGAAATTTAAATTTAAAGCGAAGCAAGCGCAAATGAAAAAAGCAGGTTTCATTTAATTGTTTTTGCAGTTTTATAGAAATGATCGACAATCGTTGAAACGCTAGATTTATTTCTTAGCGTTTAAGACATACTATAAATAAAGACATAATAAAAAGAATATTATTTCCTTAACGGGAAACACCTCTGCTGTCAAAATATTTAACCAATTTCCATCGTCTGGAAATAGTTTTACTACCAGACTGCATTTCCACTCCTATTCTACTAGTTAGTCCAAGAGGTCACTTCCTCGAAAAAGATTAAACTATTAGAAAAGGAGTTTAGAAATAATTTATCTTATTCATACTCAATGATGACAGCACAGTTAGCCTGCATTCTCCTCTTATTTGCATTAAGTTGTCAACCTTGCCATTCTAAAGGTCCCTTCTTTTCATATCAACAAGTTGGGGAATTTAAATTGCTTCACAATAAATTTTCCCATCACACATTTGAGAAAGTCTGATATTAATCTAATGTGATAAACTGAATTGATATTTCAAAATATGTTCTGTGAATATGAATAATAAAGTTTGATATTTTTCGTTTCTTTGACTTCTTTAGTATTTTTTTATTCTTAAGCAGACTCTATAAATGTAAAAGACGTGTTTTTAAGTTTTTATGGAAACCATAGTGGAACCAAATTTATATTGAAGACGGAACTGAATATAAAGACATTTCATTTCTGCGCATGTATTTGATAGAAATAAGGCATTTTTTAATCATTATTTTCATGGATGGCAGTTTATGCAATTTGAAATATATTTTATGGTGTTGTGTAATAAATGGGTTACTGAATTCATAATGCAACTCTATTTGACAAATTTTTTTCCAAGTTTTGTTTCATTACTAATAAAGGAATGCACAAATATCCATGATAGAAGTTGAGTGAATGACAAGTTAATGATTCCCGACAAATTGGAAATGCGAGAAACGTACAGGCCATTAGGTGAAAGAGAAAGATTTATCAAATTTTATGTTACGTGATATCTCCATTGGGAGCCGAGGTTCAAAGAAGATTTTAGTAAATTCCATTGTGTTATGGAGACTATATAAGTGGAGGCTTTAACACAAGCCTTAATTCTCTAATTATCATCGCGGAGTTCCTCAACTACATTCTGAATACCAATGATCCCTTGTTTTGTCTTTGCATGAGTGTAATTGATTACTGCAAGTGGTCTCTTCCTGAACGCATAGGTTTCAAAAGTCAGCGTTCTTTAGATTTATTTTGAAATAAAGCTTTCATAATGAAGCCCCTGTTATCATTGCTCAAGAAGTTCAATGAGCTATCGAGCTCAGAGCTCATTGAAGCTGGCAAACCATTACTTATTCCACCTCGCAATCAACAGAAGAGTTTTATGTAAAGATAAAGTATAGAACAGTAGAACATATACTTTTTCTTTGACCTTTTATTTTCGACCTAAATTTATTTACTTTTGACGAAACATATTGAATAAACTCAAAATGTTATTTACCATGAAATAATCCGAGTTTGAATGGTTGGGTATTTTTAGTTATTGCATATAATGCACATTTTTTTCTCATGCTTTATAATACCTGAATGTGTGTTTATTTATATTCATTAACATATTAATTAAGGATGCATGTAAAAAGTTTCTGGTCTCGGAATTCTACTTTATCGAATTAAATGGTGTCTTTTAGACAAATAATAAACTGTTTTTGTTCACAATATCTCCCAATATTGTAGAGTTTGTAATGCACTATGTCGCCAAATACGGCACATCTTTTAGACGGCGTCTTGAGAAATATGTATTGAACAAAATTCTCCTTCTGGTGATGTGTCCCATTTAGTATTTAGGAGGTATGCCTCATACTGAGATGATTATTTAACATATATTCAGACTTTTTCATTCAAATGTTTCGTTGAAAGATCTTAGCATACTAAGAGAAAAATCAAATAACTTTTTAAGAAGCGGTTTACTATTACTATTACTGGCATAAATCTAAAATACTCAATTAGGAGAACATATTTATCTGATTATGTATGAAAATCGATATTATGAAGTGTCCAAGAATGAAAATTAGATTGAGAGACTAAGAAAATTATACTAAGTTCTCAAAATTATCTTTTCAACAACGCACCGTTGTGTACTTTGATGGTCCAATCCAATTAGTTGGGGGAAATGATGTACTTTGAAAAAAAAACAATATTCATAAAAGAGAATTAAGAACATTTCTGTCATATTTTACTACAAAAGGCGATGCCTCTCAAAAATATTAAAAGGAGGATTCCAAATTTTATGAGTAAATATGATAATCATAATAAAATTAGAAAATAAAACCAAATAAAATGTACATTCACCTACGGGAATTCTATAAAGTATTAAAACTTCTCTTAATTAAAAAATAAAATTTCTAAAATTCCAAAAGTATCAGAAATTTCTATGAAACCATAAATAACAAATAAAAATGTGGACGATTTAAATATTTTATCAAATTGATAATAAAATTAAAGATCTTACAAAAAAGGAACAATTAAAATATGTATAAGTAACTATCTTAATACCAAAATAAAATATTTGGCACATTATTATAATTCCACTATACCCACGTTAATTTTTGCATGTATATTGCTGCTAGTTATTTGAATATGAAAAATTATGTGAATACTGCGTTAAATCATTCAAGATTATTATTCTCATTAAATTAATGCTTGGTTAAACTAAACACGTTACTTTAATTAACTCTCCGTCGGTGTTATTTGACTCAA
>JAOUZG010022062.1:529485-571582 GCA_026289955.1 Argiope argentata
TCACTTAAAAATTCGAAAGCATTTTATTGGCTTAAGTTTTTGTTTTTCTTGGCTTGCTATCAGAAAGGAGCAGTAAATAGTTCCCTTAAGTTCTATAAATTTTCTGCTCCTTTTCGGGTTTTTTTAATAGTCGACAGGGATGTGATAATCAGTTACACTGTGGATATATTTTAATTTTCTTTTTGGAAGCTTTAAAATTATTGATCAATTAATCAGAAAAAAGCATCTTTTTTCCTATAATTTGCTAATCTAAGGAGAATTGACATTTTTTTGTTTTAGAAATAACTTACTCAATTGTGATTGTGTTTTGCTATTTGGGCAATTAGTTCTTAAAATGCAAAGTTTCGTACTATTTCCTCAAGTTTAATTCAAAGCAAAATTCATTGTAATTTACTTATTATCTTGATTAATCAAACTCTTATGTTCTTACTTTATATTTAAATAATATACTTTGTTTCTATTTCTTCTGGTAATAAATGCATATTAATTTATATATAAATCTAGGAATGCATAAATAAATTAATTATATATAAATCTAGGAAATGCATATATAATTTAATTATATATAAATCTAGGAAATGCATATTAATTTATATATTTGACAATGCATATGAACCATTAAATATGGAAAGATTTGTTACTGAATGCAAATCTTTATCAGTTTTGAGTGTTCTAATTATCTATAAACTCATCTTGACTTCATGGACTTCATTTAATCTACTTTCATAAAGTAGAGAAAATGGGAAAAGATTTGAATAGTTATGTTTGACCAAAAATATATGCTTTTAAGCTGGATATTCAAAACATGATTAAAACATTTGAATAATTTGAATAGTTTATAGTAAATTAAGAAATAAATATAGGAATGATTATTGTAAAATTCAAAATTGATAAGTTACGACTGATTTTAAGTGCTATATTCTTCACTTTTTAACTAATTAGAATTAAATTCACAAATCTGTAAGTATCACCTAGATAGTCAAATTATAAGTTGAATTTTTATTTTTTTAACCTTTGATAAATTTTCTTTTTCTTGTATGGCAGCATATTAAATGCATTATAAATGTGCATTTAAAAATGCATTATGAATATAAAATTTTCTCCTCAGCTGCCTATAAAATTATTAATTTATAAAAAATAGTTTCTTATTTATTCACTTAAAAACTAGAATTATCAGTAGTATATAAAAAGAAAATTCCATCTCTGAAATATGATGATTGATCCCATTAAATCATTTTTATTTATGCAATTGTATGCTAACATAAAAATGTTGAAAATGCAAGATGTTACTTACAAAGCTATCACAAAGAAAGAATTTTGCTTCGATATTCAATTTAAAAAAATAATGCTAACAGTTTGAATTTAATTTCCATTTCCGTAACGAAATCTCATTCAATGAAAAATTTTAAACTGCAGTTTTATTGATATTTTATCACTATTTCCATCAGAATGAGACCAGTTAAGTCACCTTCAAGATCAGAAACTTGCATTTTAACACTTTGGTGACCTTCAATTTTGCACAGAAACTATGTCATGTCACCGGCTACTTTTTTGTAATTGAATATGAAAGTAAAACGTTCTAAAAAAACTCCAATGAATTTTGTTGAATTGGAACACCAAAAAGTTCTTCGCCGATATGTTCCGTCATGGTTGAAATTTTTGTATTTTACTAAAATTTTAATAAAAATGTAAATACTAGGAAAAGTAATTTTTCTGTTATAGAGCGGACAAGATTAAACACGATACACCAAGTTTTCGCAATGTTCTTTATCGCCCTCGGTGTTATGAATTGAAACAGATAATGCAAGTGCAATGACGAGTTAACTCGTCACCGGTCAACAACGTTTGAACATGAAAAGACGAGTTAACTCGTCACCGGTCAGCAAATTGTTAATTCTAACGATTGATTCTGCGACTAGTTATATAATATTACAATATGTGAGCATAATTTTTACATCAGAGTCGGGGCCGAAGGTAGAGAAGGCGATTTTGAATAATTAAGTTCGGTTTATTGAATCCCGGGAGACACGAAATATCAACAAGTAAAAGTGACGAGCAAAACATTGAAAGATACAAAACGAAAATGAAGAATAGATGATGAAAATTTTATCTCTGTGAATATACACCGAGAAATTTTAATAGGGAATTCCGACACGCGTCAATTACAGCCAAAGGAATTATAGGGATCTTTTAGAAGAACTGATTTAATCCCGCGATTTTTTATTCATTCATTCAGATTGGGGGAAATGGAAGACTTTTGGTCGATTCATTAACCTTAGCACTCATATTACATTTGTAGGAATGTTTATCTTAAATCCTGTATAGCTATAACAAATTATTTACATCTATCCTAAATTATATAAATTGTATAAAATATATGTAAATGACGGCCACCGTCGAGGCTGTCTTTGATGTAATTGACCTGCCGCTCATCATCCATGTATGATTCTAAGAAGCTATTATCCTTTTCTCTTCGGAACGCTCTCACGCATACCTCAGTGAAGCTCATAGTAAAAATTAAATGCTTAATTTCTTCAATTAATTGTAAAATTATTTTTTCTAAAATGATGCAGTAATCTGAGACGCAACAAAATACACGAATACATAATAATGACATAATGCATAATTAATAAGTATGCAAATAATAATTGATTGTAAATTAATTGTATAATTAATTGATAATTAATTGAACTGATTATGTATAATTAATTGATAATTAATGGAACTGATTATATATAATTAATAATTAATGGAACTGATTATGTATAATTAATTGATAATTGAATTTATTATGTATAACTAAATAATAATTAATTGAATTACATAATAAATTCTAATTATGCCAATTAATAATACATAATTAATTAATAATATTGAAATAATACATAATTATGACACAAAATTAAACATGCCATCAAAAGTGGATCATGAAATAAGAGAATATTTTAGAATGAAATTGATATGTGCTGAATTTAGTAAGAATCAGGAAATTAGTAATGCTTAAATTAAATTTAAAAAATAATGAAAGAGAAGAAGTAAACTAGCAAAATGTTGTTTCTGTAAGGATTAAATTCAAAAGTTTTATTGGAAATCTTTTTTTTTATTTTGCCTCAAAAAGTACCATTCTTTAGTGCTTGAAGTTTCTATAAAGAAAAGAATATCCTACAGATATTAATTTTGCTTGAATACGTCAGACTAGATGAAGTGCTTAAAAGCGATTATTCTAAAATGCAAATTATTGAACAAAATATTAGACAACGAGCTTAAAAATATTCCCTTTCCATAATCGTTGATATGAATATAAGGGTCTGAGAGAGATCTACCAAAAGAAAACAATACAAAGTATAACTTTATGAATGCCAACACAAACAAAACCAGGCAGCCAGCTGACAAAGGAAAACATGAGGAGCTTTTCCTCTGTGTATACACACAGTAGACATTAAATGCCTCATATGGGCTCTACGCGAAATCTCGAACACCAATAAAACCTTAAGAAGATAAATCCAGTAGAAAAACAAAATTCCCTTTACTTGTACATTCACACTTCCAGCTATCTGCACTGACAATAAGGGAGCCCTCAAGAAATGAACCTTGAAAGAAAAAAAAGTCGATAGCCAAATAACATTCTGACAAGTGCAAAAAAGGATGACATTCACAAAGCAAATTCATTTATCAGCAATTTTATTCGGCGTGAATAAATGAATGAATGAATAGGATGGGGTGAGGTAGGGTTTGATCACGACGTCATTCAGCATTCTGCTGATGAAACAGATCGTTTTGTGATTTCTTCTTCAATTCGAATGGCTGATGGAATGCTTGAATGTACAATTTTGTTTGGGAATTTGTTCTTTGTAGTTATGATTTTTGCTGACATTTAAAAAAGGCGAGGAAATCTTCGAGACAAAAAAAAATCCTATACACAATTAATATAGACATGGGCATGTAATTTTTGACAGTATCAGATATCTATGAAGATGAGAAAAATTAGAGATTATGCAAGAATGCTGACACTATATTAAAAAGGAATTAAATTCTATTGTAAATATATATATGAAGTTGTATTACTTCTTCAATTCAATTCAGTGATAAATTAAGTTATTTACAATAGAAACTGAAAGAACAAAGATTAAATGTTTGATACATTTATATTTTTATGATTATTAAATTTATTAATGTGATATATAATTAAAAATATTAAAAAATATTTACATTAGATGTCAAGAGAGAAGAGAAAAGAAATTAAACAAATAGATAAATATTATTCTTAAATATAAGTATATCTGTTATGAATTTCATAATTTTTACAGAATTCAGTATAAAATTATTATAATAATTTTTGTCGATTTTTCCACCGTATATTATACAAAATAAGAAAAAATTCAAAATCATAATAATATGTTATAAGATTTTAAATATATTTTTTTCATTTCTAAATATATTTACTATATCATTCAATAATGAAATCTTATAGCTACATTCGAAAATTGTTCCAAATATTTGCATTTTTAAAATGATTTTTCAACTCATTGAATTTATTTGAACAGTTTTCTTGTTATTATTATAACTTGATATTTAATTTTATTTGTAATTTCGTTCTGAATAAATAAATCCATTAACAAGAATTGTGATTATATCTTAATGTGACCTCAAATAATGATTTTAAGTTTTAAAAAAATCAGAAAAACTGGATGAAATGAAAGGGTAAGTTATAATCTTAATTATTTAATTACTTTTTCATATAAAGGTCAGGCAACGTCTTATAGATGTATATTTTTCTATCAGTACTTTATGAATTGAAATGTAAGGCAAGCATTGAAATATAAAATATTCCGAAAATGTTTTATATAATTTAAGCGATATTTATCTAATATTTGAAAAAAACACTCTAAATTACATCTCCATACATTTGTTCTAAAGATATGCATAAGTGTAAATTCTTTGATTAAACGTGTTCTTTTGTATCTTAATATAAAGAACGAAATTGTTTGGTCAATATCAGTATCAAAAAATGGATAATAATAGAGTCATAAAAAAGGGCATTAATTTCCTAACATTCGTTTTCCTTTTATCAAAAGAATACGAATAAAAATAATTAAATTTATTATCCGATGTCCAGAGAAGTACGAAAGTAATTTTCATAAAAGGAAAAAAAAAATGTTCCTTAATATTCATTAGAATCATACCTGAGGGAGAGAAAAATCATTGTTTCGTTAAACAGAAATATTCTAAAGCCAAGAATATCATAAATATTGCTTCTGAAGGTGAATATCTTGATTAAAGAGTTTTCACTGCAACGATCCCATTAAAACCGTGCAACAATGTCAGAAAAATCGTTTGCTTTTCTCCCTGTAGACTCGGAAGAAAAGAGAAAAATACTTAAAATTCGAATTTGCAACGTCTTCTCATTTTTTTTTAAATATATTCTTAAGACTTTTTTTCTTTACCGTCTGCAGTGAAAGATAAAATATTATTCATTTATTTCAGTCTGAAGAATAAAAGATAATACCTCTCATTTAAATTTGCTTTTAAATCGAATGAATAAGTTCAGAAACATGCAAAGAAAGAATGTTTATTGCATACTCGAGAATAAGAAAGTAAAATTATCCACTTGTGAATTTTTCATGAAGGACTGAAGTTGATGATGATTATTTTTAAGGAATCCGTCACAATTCAGATACAATTTATTTTAGTATTTACAATAGATTTAGAAAGGATTTAAGAGTTGAATTATTTTTATTTGATCTAATGTATGACTTTAAGAATTTAACAGTTCTGTAAAATGAATTTCACAAATTCAAAATCTAGATTTGTTTACTAATCCCATGTGCTTTGTTAAAACTGTTCTTTAACAAAGCAAAATTGTATAAAATTGTACAAAATTTGAAAATATGACTTTGCATTTATAAACTATGGAAAACAACAAGAAATGTTACTCTGTAGAAATATAATAATGTGTATTTAATTTATACATGCCGAAAAACAAATAATATATTATAGACTTGAAAAATATATTTAAAAACATGCTTTTATTTTAAATTATAGTCATGAAGTCATATTTAAAATAGGTTCTTATTGCTTATTATAGATGTAAAAAAGCCTTAAAAAGGCACTAAAATTTGAAGCCCTTTTTAGTAAAATAAAAGGGAATGAAAATTTAAAGTGAAAAGATTGAAATTTATTTGATGGAACAACATACGATTATACATTATACAGGGTGTTCAATAAGTTCCCGATTTGTGAATTTATTTTACAAAAACAACAGGTTTAAAAAGAATTATTTTTATGACAATGGTAAAAAGCACTTTTAACATAACTAAGGAAAAAATACTGAACCTACATTTATAATAAATGTTCAAAATGTCCACCCCTTTCTTGGAGATAAGGCTTAAGTCGTTTGCGCATGTTTTTCGAAACGCGTTTTAACATGCTAGGAGTGATTTCTTGTATCCTTTGGGTAATTTCGATTTTCAACTCAACTATTGTTCACCTTTATAAACTTTGTCCTTTAAACATCCTCACAGAAAAAAGTCCGGGATGGTCAGATCAGGGGGTCGAGATGGCCAAAGATTTTTTGAGATAAGTCGATCGCCGAAAAAAGCTTCAAGCATGTCCATGGTTTCATTACTCGTATGGGAAAATGTAATGTACTTGAAAAAAATCATGGACAATGATTTTTTAAATTTGGAGTACGGGAACTTTTTGGACACCCGGTATAAATCTATTTAAAATTCCAATTTGGTTGAAAAAGTTTCTAGCTTTGATCGCTAAATATTTATAGAAAATTCAGTTTTCTTCTATAGGATTGAACATAAAGTTGTCCCCATTTTAAGAAGTCAATAAAAATATATAGGACATTGAAAACAAATATTTTATGTCTACATTTGGAAAGAATAATGTTTGTCATTAATTAAATTTTACAATCTATGAAAATATGTGCTATCACTTTAGGTTTTGTTATACGAAAAAGAATATTGTCTAAATGTTTTCTTTCGTTCTTTCTACACTTGTGAAGGCTTTCCCAGGAAATTCAGCATATTCTTTTCCACCAATGCTGGAGAAATTGATGCAATTTCAAATCGAATAGTATCCTTCAGTTCGTCGAGTATCTTAGGTTTATGTTTGTTAACTTTAGACTTGAGATAACACCACATGGAAGAAGCGAGATCCGGTGAAGTGTGCAAGCCATGGAATGACACTTCGAATACAGATTAAGCGGCGTGGAAAAATTTGTCTCCCGAGAAACAGAATCATGGGGTGTAAGATTTTCAACCAATATTTAACACTTCTTTCAGTTGTGCCAATCGCATTATTTTATTTCATGTACCAACATCATGTTGCACGAATGGAACTTCAGATGTAAGTGAAATGGTGTAACCAAGGATATATAACAGGGCTGCTTCGGACACGCCCTCTATTCTAGCGCAGCCGCAGTGACAGCGGCAAACTAGGGAGATTTTTATGCCCCACCCAGTATTTAATATCATAGATTTGCGTGTTTTTATTTTTTATTATCGATGTTAGACAATAAATAATTGAATTGAATTTTTCTTTTGCAATTTAAAAATATCAAGCATTTTGATAACAAGAACGAAAATAGAATTCATTCACATTCATTTCACTAGTAGCACACAAATTTAGTGCAATATTGTAAAATATTGATCAATATTCGCAATATTGTTTAATATTGTGGAATATTGTTTAATATCAAATCATATCGCACAATATTGTACAATGTTATGCTGCAGGATGTGATACCTGGGCAATAGTACTTACATAACAAGACAGCTTAATGTAGAGAAAAGGCCTTCAGATAAATCTGAATGCAAATTTAATAAAAATCTCAATCCAAATAAAGAAAAAGAAATTTTTGGAGCATTGATCAATGAATTTAAATCAGGCTTTAATCAAAGACTTTAAGAGAGATATATATGTATTATGTATTCGTTACTATATCAAATAAGTTTCAGCAACATAGCTTCACTGTAAAAGCATTCCTTTTCTGAAAATGAATGGAATGTTTTTTTGTAAGCTAAAATCGAATACATATATCTACAATATACTAGAAGAGTAAAGTTACTGCTTAATAAATTCTATTCAAAAATGAAAAAAAAATATTTCATTCATCTCATCTTTTTCTTTGATCAAAATGCATCTCTACAAAGAGAGAGAATGAAAAAGAAGAAAATGTTTCTTCAATATGCCACTTCCAAATATAGAAAGTTTTTTTTCTTAATATAAAATATTTTATGGAATATTTTATATGTTTCTGGTGTATAATCGCTCATTTTGAATGCAGCAATATTTTTTTCAATATAATTATAACATTTTTATTTATTATGTCAGAACATAATGTTTTTGGATGAGATTTTTAGCTTCAACACAAATCCAAAGGAGAAAAATTTCAATTTTATCTTCATGGACATCTCAAAAAATCAGCTTTTCATAACGCAGTGCCATTGCAATTACAAAAGCTCTGATTTTTTTTAAAAATAAGTTAATGGCTACTACAAATAAAACCTAGAAAATTTTTATTTTGAGCTAGTGATTATGTGAAATGAAATAAATAGGAAATGTGATATTTTTTTAAACAATCAATGCGAGAAAAAGTTTTTTTGATCGTTTGCAATACTATAGAGACTTATTCAATGAAACAATTAAAATGAATAAAAACATAATTTAACTCGCAAGGGCATGTGATGTTTGGTCGTTCAAGATATTATATTCTGAAATGATACATTGAAATATGCATAGCAGATTTCATTTTAATCATTTTCATTTAATGTTAGTTTGGCAAACCCTTGTTCAGCCTGAATTGTGAAAAATAATAGTAATTTAAAAAATATATTTGTCTTTATTCAAATGTTCGTAAAAAATGCATTGTTTTAAAATTCGAAAATTAACATTCAATTATAAAAAAAAATTTCCAACAAGGTTAAAATATTTTACGTATCAAACCAGCTATGTCTCGATTGTCTTGTATAGAAATCTTTCTTTCAATATAGTATGATGTGATGTCTCTAAGAAAGCGATGCCAGTAAAATAATCATATAAACTGCACATGAGTGTAGCCTATTTTTTCTCTATTTTTCAATCTCTTACTTTTCTCTTTTCTTAGTATCTGTTCAACTTCTTTCGAAATGAAATAAACAGAGTATCTTTCTTCAGAAAGTCAGGCTATGTTTCTTTAAGGACAGATGTACGTTTCTTCAGAAATAGAAGCGAATATGTTTACTTTTAATGCAAACAGAGCACATCTTTCTGCTCTATTTGCTTTCTAGAAATAAAAGATCTTTTTTTTTCTCTTATAGAATATTTTTACTTATTTCATAAGGATGTGAAGTATAAATAATTTCTATCTACTATCTTCAAGCGTAAAATTATTCTATCTTTATTTTCATTATTTTGATTATATATTTGAAAATGAACTTGTGAAGTTATTCAATGAAGTTATCGAGTGTGTGTTATTGTGAAGTTATCGAGTTATTATATGTAATTCAGACATACAAATTTTTCAAGCTGTGTGTTCATAATCTTTTAGGCATATGCCTATGCTTTTTATTTTTTGCTGTCTGATTGGTTTTGGGTAAAACATAATTCAAGAAATATGAAAGATGGCCAAAATACAGGAATTAATTTGATTAATTTCTTCTGAGAAAATAAAACCTTTCTTAAATGATTATTACTTTTATAAAGTTATCGAATATTCAGAAAGTACAGAATTTACTTAGATGTTTGGTGAAGTGTTGGACAATCCAAAATCATTACACTGATGATCAATTCATATCGCAGAACCTTCAAACGCTACTACAAATCATTTGAAATATGTTTCCCTGAGTTTATATTAATATAAGAATATGAAATGTTTCTTTGTGTTTACACACACACACACACACACACACACACACATACATACATACATATACATATATATATATATATATCAGGGTTCCTATTTCTTATGTGAAATGAATGCATAATATTTACTATTTAATATAATTTATTTTGCTATATAAGAACCCTTTTGCTCAATCAATTTCTTGTATCTTTCGGGAAACCTCGTTATGCCTTCTTTACAGAAATGTGTTTTGGCAAAGAAATAGTCCTCATGGTATGCTTTTATTTCGCGAAATGAATTATAATCAAACGGAGCGAGATCTGGATCGCACGCAGGATGTGATAAAACATCCTAATCAATCTATATACATTATTTGATCTCGCATTGTAATTATGAAAACAACAATGGTCGTTTATTAATTCTTGCTGATTTTTGCCAATTCAGCTTCAGTTCATACATTTGATGACATTATTTCGTAGAATTTGCTGTCTCACCTTGAAGAAGGAGAACAAAAACTACTCTTTAACAATCCCACCAAATGGATAAAATATCTTTTAGGACTATAGCCCCGGCTTTACGTCAATTGAAGGCCTATTGTCCGTATACTAATGATAAAAAGGACTAATACATAGGATTGATAAAGGGTATTTTCAGAAACAGAACCAGATGAGGCCATTCATAGTGCGATGGGAAACTTTTGGGGCACCCTAATATATTAAACATTAAAGGTCTCGCATAGGCACTCAGCAAAATTCCCAACATCAGAGTAAAGAACAATAAAACAAAATTTTCTCTACATATTGCATTTCACATTGTCAACTGCCTGTAATGAGAAAAGATTTTTAGAGGACAAACATCATCTTAAAAAGAAAAAAGTCGATAACCAAATAATGTCGCTTGGATCAGGACTTTGAAATGCGCGGCGTTCATAAAGCAAATGCATTTATCAGCAATTTTAGTGAAAGTGAATAAATGAATAAGGAGAAGCGGAATGATCGCGATGTCAGTCAGTGTTCTGCTGATGAAACAGATCGGTTTGCAAGATCTTCACTCCGAATGACTAATGGAATGCTCGAATACAAAGCTCTGTTTTTCTTGTTATATTTGCTCATACTAATTCCTGCTGACGTTGAAGAATTATGGAAAAGGTGTTTTGGCAACTGCACTTTCATTCATGGATAAAATTAAGGAAAACCGGAGTTGTGGTATCATAAAATTATGGAAGCGATATTTATTCATCAGAGGCGAATTTTTTTGCATGGTTTATGGCAAAAATAAAAGTAGGAAGATGAAAAAATATTCGTTATATTTATATTCATTATTATTAAACATTTAATAATTTCTGTAATATTAATAAAACTTTTTACTTATCTGTGTTCTTGGGGAGATTTCTTGTATTGATTTCAAGCTAAAAAATAAAATAAAATGAAATTCATAATTAATATTTGTAAATATAATTAAAAGATCTACTTCTTGGTGTAATAATGCTTTAAAAATCTGACTATAATTTGTACTTTCATTAAAAAATTATTTTGGGTAATAAGAAAACATTTTAAAAGAAATTTAATTTATTTTCTTCCAAATAACGCAAGAACAACTGAATTAAAGTAATAATAATACATTTGATTTCATTTTTATTGATTTTTATATCTCTGATATATTTTATATATCAGAAAAACGAATGTTGCCTATTCGAAATCTAATAACTAAGAGTTTTTTTAAAAAATATATTTTAGAGATCTTATTTCCAAATTAAATTTCTCTGTTTATTTTCTTTAATTACAAAACATTTTAGTTAAATAATTACAAGATATTTAGTTATTATTTTTTTGTTCGCTGACCGAATATTTTATTACCATTATAGATTATTTTGTTTTCTTAATTTTTTATACAAATAACTTTTTAAATAATTACTTTTAATTTTTAATGCAACTTTCAACTTTAAAAGTAATTACGGAAATTAAAAGAAGAATGGTTCATTTTGAGAGATTGATTTTTAATTCGAAATAATTAAATCTTAATTAAATATAATATTGCATGGCTATTCATAGGTTTATTATTGTCATATTCGCATTTTAAGCATTGAAATGTAATGCAAAACTTAACTATCAGCCATTCAAAATTCTCTGATATTCTCTGAAATTTTCTCTGCTATTCCGTTATCTAAGGTGGAAATCATTTTAACTACTACAACTATTCTTTTTCTAACAAAACATGCACGTATTAATTCTTCTTTGAATCAATATGTCCAATTTTTTTAAATACCAAATATTAATAAGGAAATTTTTTAAGCAATATCCGTAACATAAAACATAAAGATAATAATAGAGTCATAAAATAAGACATTAATCCCCCAGCATTTTCTATGCTTAAGATAAAAGAGGAAAAATAATAAATATTATTATTCTATGTCCAGATAAGTATGAAACTAATTTTCATAAAAGGAAAATATTTTTAATTTCCATTAGAATTACACCTAAGGGATATAAAATCATTGTTTTGCTAAATAAAAATAATCTAAAAGTAAGAATAAAATAAATATTGCTTCTAAAGGTAAAAAACAAAAATCTTGATTAAAGTAATTTCAAAGCAACGATCCTATTAAAATAATTCAACAATGTCTTAAAAATAATTTGAGTCCCTCCCTACAGACTCTTGAATAAGGTAAAAATACTAAAAATTCAAATTTGCAATGTCTTAAACATTTTTTACTCCACATTATGTTTTTTTTTCCCGTCAGCAGTAAAAAATAAAATGATATTCATTTATTTCACTCTGAAGAATAAAATACTTTCAATCTAAATTTATTTTTAAATCCAACGAATAAGTTAAGAGAAGTCTTAAATTTTTTTATTTCATACATGAGAATAAGAAAGTGAAAACTTTTACTCAAAAAGGGCTTATTTTTATAGACAAATGATATACTGATATTTATTTTAAGAAATAATTTTTATTTTTTATAGAATTTTTAATTTATTTACGAAAAATTTGAAGATACATTGTTGAACAATATTTACAGGATTTGATGCATGCATTCTAAATATTAGCGATTCAGTAAGTTTATCTTTTTACTTATAAAATCTGATTTCTATGTATTAATTAAATTATCTTTATTAAAGTTATTTTCTACAGATTCTTATATTTCTACTCCGTATAAATTTGATTTTTTTCTTTGACTTTTTTCTACTTCTTTATAATGTGATTTATATTGAAATTTAGGATGTAGTGTTACAAAAAGTTTCATGTTATTTTAAGATGTTTAAAAATTATTTTTGTGTTTTTAATTACATTTTATTTTCTCATTCTTTTAAATTATGTCAAGGATATTTCATGTATTGATAAATCAGTTATTTGTCCGGAATCTTAAGCTACCTGGAATACTAATAATTAGCATATTTAATATTTTAGCCTGTTGTTGTAATTTAAAATAATCCATATGCTTCAAATTATTTTACTTTCTATTTAAAAATGTATTTACAATGAATTCATAAAGGAAATGGAAGAACTACTTTGGATTAATTTAAGAAGAAAAAATATTTTACAATCTTATTTTAAAATTGGTGAAAGCACTAGATTGATTGATTTGAAAAAATGATTAAGTCAGTTTCTTAATCACAATTCCATCAAATCATTAATTAATTAAAATATATTTCTTAAAAATCAGACTAGATCAGAAATTTAGGAGTGATAACACAATGTAAAATTTCTTCTTTCTTTTTCCATTTTTTCCCTTGAAAATTATTTTCAGAATCGAGAAAATATAATTAAAAAAAATAAGATTTTTCAGTCCTTATTCATTTTGTAAAAATGAGAAAAATTCATTTTTCAATTCAATTTTTTTTTATTTTTTTAAAAAAATGACTTTTTATTTAAAACCTGAAACTTTGCCAATTTGCTTTGATTTTGTTTTCATTTTCGCATTAAATTCAAAATTTGCTCAGATTTGCAATTTAGGGGCATTAATAGTATTGAAATTGTTCAATCTTTGAATTATCTTCTGGTATTTTTGGTAAAATATCAAAAATATAATGGGATTCAAGGAAATCAAAATATTCAATTTTCTTAAAACCTCGAAATTAAATATTTTTTCAGTCGCATATTTTTTTCTTAAAATAAAATACTACGTACTTGATTTTTATTCAAGTTGATATTGGATCGAATATATTTTCAACATTTATTTTATATGCTGTTCTTACAAAAAAAAAATTGTCGAAATAAATATTTAAATACTTATTAATTCTTGTTTATTGGGAGTTTTTTATCAGTACCAGAGGTGCAGAGAATTTATACTTATATATTTATATTACTTTAAAAGAATGTGCTTAGCTCGGTAATTGACAAAGAAGATTCTTAGGATTTTTTGTCATGAATGTCTTAACTTTATACAGAATCGGAAAATTCTGAGATGCTAAATACCAAAATTTTGTAATTAACTTTATAATGAACAACGCATAGGTAGAAGTTTTTCAAACATTTTGCAATGCAAGTATCCAATTTCACGATTGCAAAATTTTAATTAATTATAGGGTTCAAAAATTCATAGATTCCGTGTTGTTTATTCTTCTGATTTTGTAACTTAATAAGTACATACATCTTTATGATTATATCTCTTAACATATTTAACAGTATTTATTGGCTACACTCTACTTAATGAGTAATACTTCACGAATATTGAGTATTCCATGATAATAGGTTTTTTTCACTGATTCATTTATTAATATTTGAATTTTATTTAATGAAGTATGTTGCTTAGTTATATAAATAATTTAATCACCTTTTATAAGTAATTATGCTAAAGAACATATATATTTTTTATTCTAACATAATTTCTGTTTCTTAACACATTGAGGACGACATTAAAAAATAACTCGAGATATAAAACACGAGAAAACTCGTGAGAGCTCCTTAATGTTTTATTATATATTAAATACAAGTATTACTTTGATATCAATAAATAAAAATATATTAATCTGTGTTATCCTGGATATGATAATTTAATTATAAAATATGCCGATGAAATTAAACTGCCTTCATTATGATCAAATTAGAACTTACCAGGGTTTTGGTCTGAAATCATAGGTTCAAATTCATTCCCGAAGAACATTGACCCTTAAAGCCAGCGACAGAAAATAACACGTTTGTTTGATATTTAATAGAATATCAACAATGATTTCTAGAATAATTGATGCATTAGGAAATATTTTACCAAGCAACTAAAGACCTTCCTTGCATTGACACTTTATAGGGTTTCAGCAACCAGAAAAATGCAAGAGTTAGTTGCTGGATGCAAACATATTCATTTTGTATGCTACCATTTGTAGGTAAATACAACAGAATGAGTTTTCTCCTCAGATAAGATACGGGAGGTCAAAGAAAGAAACTGTTAATACAGTACTAAGTTTAGTGCATGATGCTTGTTTCAAAATTCTTGAATTTGCTGGGATCCATAAACATTATTTACATTCAGTTTACTTGTTTGAAAAAAAAAAACCTAATTTAGATTCAAAATCAGGTACTCCTTATTTAATTTGATTAAAGTTAAATAACTTCAAAAACTAACCACTCAGTTAAAAAAAAAATCTCTCATAACCAAAATTTTTTCACAATTTAGCCTTGTTGAAACCTTTCGTGATTAGAGAATAATAAATTTTATGATATTAATTTGAAGAATAAGACTTTTCACTAAATCGTAGATGTTCAAAAAAATGTTTTTTATAATCCTTAATGTTAATCTTTCTGCATTACTTCAAGATACAATACAAAAATGTTATTTGAAATTTTTAAACACACATTTTCATTTATGTGATTTAAAACCAATTTTTTTTCAATAATTTTACTCATCTAATTATTTCCGAGTGAAAATATTACTATTATAAGTGTTTTGTTACAATTTTTGATATTCGAGTAGTTTCTAAAATACGCGATCCAATGAAAATTGATATTTTCTAGATCTACGTATAATTAATTTTAGAAAACACATTTAAAAGAAATTAGTAAATACATTGAAATTCTCTAAATTTATATATTGTATTTTTAAGATAACAATTATTAATATTCATTTAATGCATTACATTAAAGTATAATTAATTCTTTGAAAAATTTCCTGTTTGAAATCATTAACGTAAGCAAATTTAGAGCAAAACTATTTTGTATCTAGTAAAAATAATCATTTCTACACCAGTCATTCCTTAGTAATTATCAAATGTTATGCCATAATTAGAGAAAAGTTCTTGTAAGTATTTATTTTACGAAAATATTTGGACGACAATATTTCTCTTAATGATAAAGTCAAGGAGCTAGATTTTCTGAGATATGAATGAATGCAGTTTTAGATATTCTGGTCTGCCGAATATTTGAAGTGTTATTCTGTGAAAGGAGGAGATGTAACTTCGTTCTCAAATCAAAAGTGAACGAAAGATACAATAATATAAATATACCACTTCACGAATTCACGCTCAAAGTTAACTGTGAATCCTGAAATTTCATTAATTTCTTAACTATTTTAATGATACTGAATTGGAAATGCTCAGGATTTGAGCATGCCGTTATATCTTTCCGATTTTCTCATTTATTCTGTTTCAAATGCGTTCTTCTGATTCTATTTTAGAGATATAATTTATATATTTCAAGATACTTATGAAAAGCTACTGGTAGCGTATAATATTTACTGTGGGTTATTTCAAGTGTAAAAATTTTTAAGTGAGTCACTTAAAAGTAGTGATATTTTAATAATTAGACTCTTGTCATATTAATTGCGTATGTAAATAAAGGATGTAACAAAATGAAAACAAGGTTTAAATTTGACACCATTCACGCAGTAAAGTGTTGGTAACCCTTTAAAAAAATTATTTGACAGATGATAGTTTATGACTAGCAAAAATGAAGCGTTACACGATAGAACCTTCTTTTAACGCAACATTTGAATTAAACATAAAACAATTTTTTTCCCTTAAAATGCTTATGTTGCTATAGAATCTTAAAGTACAAAGGGCAGGGTTATATACAGAATCAGCTTCTTCTTGTGTAAAGCCGATCACCCCTCCACCACTGAACATAGCAGTTTCGACAGTATTTGTTGGGGCCGACTATATATGGAATAACCAATAGGGACAACGCCATGCTGGTCATTTGCCACATATGTTATGTCCCTATACTTATACATGTGTTATACCCTTTGTAGATATCGCTTCTTTGTTTTTAAAAAAAAGCAATTACTATGCCTAGCTCGTTTTAGATATGTGCTCTGCATACTATAAGGCGAATATTCTATTGGGCAAACAATATGGTGGTCATTTGTCATATATGGAATTCCCTGTAGGGTAAATTTCATGGTGGCCATTTGCTATATATTCAATAACACATAGGTTAAATGCTATGGTGGTCATTTGCCATATATAGAATAACCTATAGAGCAAATGGCTATCATTGCTTTACTAGGACATATGCATTTTTTTCGAAATTTTCTATGAGCAATTTGCATAAATGTGGCTACATTTCTTTGATATAGTGTTGAATTATCTCTTATGGACATAGATCAGTGACATGCGTGCACATGCGTGCTTATGGACATAGATCAGTGACTTCAAATAACTCCATGAAAAGAAATCAAATGTTGTTAATCACAGAATATAGGTGACCAGTTTTAAAATTTTCAATTCGTGCCCGACGTATTATCCTTATTTTTTAAAGGCTGCTCAGCAATATAAACTCAGAATTTTATCTTGTAACGTGTGTGTTCTATCAAGTAATTACGGGAAATTCTTTATAAGTAAATCTCATGACGTCACGGTGGGAAATAGGGCTGTAATTTCAATAATTCATTTCCAAAAAGACTTGCTTTATAGCTCCATGTGTTATACCCCTTGGAGATAGCTTCTTCGTTTCAAAGAAGAACTGTTGCTATTCTTCACATTGTTCCAAATATGTGCGCTGCATTCTAAACCAGAATATCACTTACCCTATTGTAACGACTTCACAAATCTAGAAATGTATGAAAGATGAATTCTTGAGCATACATTTATAAATCAATGGTTGTATACTACGTACAGATATATACCAGACAATACTGACAATATATATCAATGGTAAGTCTATACTTTATTTGAAGTTATATAGACGATAGATATATTGATATATATTTTAAAATTAACCTACCATTCAACAGAGAATCTATATAATGTCGCTGAATAGTAAGAAAGTATCTTGTTTTGGTTGTAATCTTTCTGTGCATCACATTGACCTTCGTGATCACTTTATAGTAAATACCACTGAACTAAGATAATAAATTCTTGATCAATATATCCGGCAATAGACTACTGAGGATTTCATCATAATGGATGATGATACTTGATAACCCCAAGTTAGATTTGTCAGGGAATATCGTCCGGATAAGGGATTTAAGTGAATTGATTTGCCAGCTGAATGCCCGAGACTTAATCCTATAAAGTGACCTTGGAATAACCTTGGAAGGCAAGCGACAGTTTTCAGGAATCCTCTGAAGGTCGGTAAATCAGTTTGCATGACGTGGCTCGATGAATGTTCTTTTTTTCTTATTCATTTGTCCAAAACCTAGATGAAAACAGGAGAAGCCAACAACACTCACGAACACCAACTAAAAAAGTTGACATTCTGATTTAATTTTGTTTATAGTTAATGAATATATTGCATTTACTATCTTTTTTTTTGCCAAAAATGGAATTTTGTAAAAAAAATATAAGTTTAAAATTTTTCTAAAGCTGAAAAAAGTAAAAGTCAGCAAATATTTTTAATGCACAACATTTACAGTATTCCTTATCATTATCTGCGAACTAAGCACAAAACCAAATCAAACTTTAATATTAAGTATTTGCTATTTTAATTTTTATATTCTAAACATCGAAGAGAACATTTGTGAGAGAAATGTATATTTTAAGCTATTTTTCCAAAATATTTTGAAAAAACACAATATTGTGTAATTTTTATTAAAAATAGTCATCCGAAAAATGAACGTAAATTCAAAAGTGATAAGTGTTCAGATGCTTTCGAAAATATAGTGCACATTTCAAATATGGATGGTTTAAAAGGAAATAAATTTGAATATATGTGCAGGGTAAGGATTTTTTTATGTATTATTTTTCTGTCAAAGCGATTGATTCAAGTAATCAACCCATTTTCAACCAAATCAATTTGCCTTTTCTCATTTAGCTTTTACTTTGCTCTGATTTATTTCTTGTCTAAGTATATATATCTAAAGAGATCTAGACTATTTGCAATATTCTAGATTTTGAATAATAGTAATAAAATAACAAAAAAAACTTTTTTCGAAAATATTATTTTTGTATGCAAAAATTATTTTTTTAAATTAATATGTGATTTATTCTTTAATGTACAATGCGAGAAAAATACAATCAGTTACCAGAAACTAAAATTGAATAGATATATTTATTGCTTTTGACTCTCCAAAATATTAAAATGTTGCATAGCAACACGCAGTGATTTTTTTTAATATTTATTTATTTATATTATAATAGAATATTACATATATATAATATAAATGCACTGTGTTTTGCAATCCAACATTTTAATATTTTGGGGAGTCAAAAGCAATAAATATATCAATTCAATTTTAGTAGATTTTAAATTTAGAAATAAATCAGGGTAAAGTAAAAGCTAAATGGGAAAAGGCGAATTGGTTTGGTTGAAAATGGGTTGATTACTAGAACTAATCGCTTTGACAGGAAAATAATACATAAAAAAAACCTTCCCTTGCACATATTTCCAGACTCATTTCCTTTTAAACCATCCATATTTGAAATGTGCACTATGTGGTCGAAAGCATCTGAAAGCTTAACACTTTTGAATTTACGTTAATTTATATAATTAAATATATATAATTAATTTATATATTATATTAATTATATTATTTTATATATTATATTAATTATATTAATTTATATATTATATTAATTATATCAATTTACATATTATATAGTTTATTTATATACATTAATTATATTATTATTAAATATATTTCTTTACTTTATAATTCTATAGCAAACACACGTGTTTTTATAATAAACGAAAGAGTGACAAAAAAAATCTCAAAATGTCCATAAGAAAAATGTGAACTATTTCTAATCAAATGTTTGTAGTAATAATTTGTATGTTCATAAAATCTTGGACATGTTTCTATTTTAGTTCACGGAAAGAAGATATTCAAATATCTGTAAAAACTCTACTTTCATAAAATATTGCAATTAAAATTTATGAAAAAAAAACGCATTAAAAGTTCTATAGTTTTGATTTCAAAAATACATGTCAATCACTATACTGAAGGGGAGTATTCTACATTTTACATTAGATATATGGAAACTTCCAATAAACTGTTATTGAATTCTTCATGATAAAAGATTTCTCTAATTCAAAAATCTTGATACAAAATTGCTTTAAGACATTTGTTTCTTTGAAGCTTGCATAATTAAAGTGTATAGTAATTTATTGATCAATTTTATCCCATTATAATTATGAGAAATGTATAAATAGAAAATCAATACGAATGTGTATAAAAAAAAGAGATACCAAAATTCTTTCCTTAAACCTTGTCTTTAGAAGTTACTTTGCCTCCAAAATCGATATGCTATATGAATCTCAGAGTGAAGTAATTTCTTTCACGTTAATTAGCTTAAAAGCAGCAAGAACTGAAACTAATTAGCTAATTATTCGCCTTCTTAATGAAGGCCAAATTCTAAAGAAAAGAAGCAAAATCATAAGCAGTAAATGGGATGTGTTATTATCTTCAAAACGAGAGATTGGCCTTTTTTTCTGTGGTTTGGTTCCTTCCAGGTCAAGCTGCATAGGATGTACTTATTAGAGTACAGGATAAATATTTATAACTAGGCTTAGTTTATAGTAACGTGGAAAACATTGATTTAAAAAAAAGTATAACTGTAATACATTATCAAATATGATCTACACATTTTTATAAAAATAAGTTTTTTGAAAGCGAGTGTATTTATATTATTTTCTTTAAAAGAATATACAGTTCTCAGGAAAAAAGTGGAAGGATCAGCAAGTTGAAAATTATTCTGCAGTAGAAGTTGTCACTTTTCCCCTCCCCTTTTTCAGTTGGTAATCTAATTCCCCTGTAAATTCAACCCATAATCACTATTTGTTTCAGTATTCTTGTCCCCTCTGTTCAGTTACAACTTCAGAAAAAAATGAACAGATTCGTGTAAGATTTGACATCGATGACATTCTCTCTGGAAATCCCTGAATGCTGTATAGTCTCTTTTTTTCCTTTAATTTTTTTCTTTTTTTTTCTTTCTTTCTCCCATCTTGTGCTCATCCAACTGGTTAGATAACTTAGCATTACAGGCACCGGGGGCCCAGGATGGCGATATATAAAAGTTATGTAGTAAAGTTTCAAATAGGGCCGATATTTAATTATTGTTGCCTATTTTCAACATATTTTAGGGAATATCTTGGGAATTTAAGAAACATTGGGGGATATCTTGGTTAATAAGTTCTAATGTATCATGAAATTATTATGTTTTTTTAGAATTGCAAAGAAAACTGAAGAATAAATAATACTTAATTTGTGTGTCAAATTCTTATAAATCATACAACAACAATTTACAAGGGAAACCTGTATTCTGAAATGTGTTCCATGTACATTTCTCTATATTTATTCCATTCCTTTTCTGTTGAGAATTGTATATTATTTTAGAGACAAAAACATAAATACACTTGTTTTTTAAAGATAATAGAAAATTTGCATAACATGTATAATAATACATTATAGCCACTGCTACTGTAAATTAAATATTTGATACGATATTATACATACTCTCTCTACAGCTAGCTCATCAAATTGACGGGAATTTGTGAAAACTATTTACTTAAAAACATATTACATTCAACAGAATTCATATACCTTTTACTTCTTCAGTAGTATCAATGATTTGTTGTTGCTGTTTTTTTTCAATTTGTACTACTGGGATTTGTAGAAAATACGTGCCTCAGGTAATCATCTTAAAAAGTAACAAGTTAGTCATTTTGAAGGTTGGGCATGTATTATTTGGACGGAAGTGTTCTTGTTTTTGATGCCTGTCATTTTTAAGGGAGATTTGATGGATTGATTAAAGTTTGTTTCCATTTTAATACATATTTATTAACTTTCTTTATACCTCTTATCCTGTATAGATGCGCACTCTCCTTCAATATTATAAATTACCGCCAGGTTTTCAGCAAAAAACAAAATGTAAAACTTGGAAATCTTGAGGGATTTTTTTAATTCTTAGAATAAGATGTGCAATTTCTAATTTAAATACTAGAATGAACAAAACAAGATACTTTAACATTTTAAAACAAATTGTATAGTACCCTTTTATTACTTGTTATTACACTATTTAGTCAGAATAAATTTTCATAGGAAATAAGGAAGATATAAAAAGTTAATGATAAGAAAAAGGAAGGATTTACAATGCATTCAGTCAAAGGCTTCAAACGAATGCTATATCCTTTTTTTCTCATAAACGGAGAATATTGTTCTTAAATTCCCTAAAAAAATATGATGAAATTACAGAAGTTGTAACATTCACAGCGCCACACATCTCGCCAATTCAGCAAGGCATACTACTCTTTCTCCTGTTTATAGTTTCGTTTAATAGCGCAAAGTTGAATTATCTTTTCACTCCAGAAGAAAATTCGCTCCACTAAATGCTGCCTGGCCGCTACTCTCTGCCATTACGATATTGCTTTTTCAAATGGCTTTAAGAGCTGACTTCAAAATCTCATTTCAAATTTCTTCGTCTCACTCCCCCCTCCTTTTTTTACTATCCATATCCCCCACCCCTCCTTCTCCCATTCCGTTCAAAATCTGTGATTAAGTTGGTTACAGAGAACGGGAAATAAGGTTATGTTTTGCTGTTTTATCCTTATTGAGATGTCTTTCTTTTTCTTCTAATTTTTTTGGTTCTACTTCTTTTTTATTTCTTTTTAGTATTTTGCATCTGCTTTCTCCTGAGTCCCGTCAAATTTTTTTGTTGTTCTGTTGTCCCATTCTTTGGTAAGAAAGGCCAGGGGTTATTTTCGTCTCCGCAATTTCCATCATGTAATATCTCCCTTTGGCATGACGGCTTTGAGAAAACAATTCAGTCGAGGAGGAAGGAAAAAAATTAAAATAAAGAATTATAAAAAAAGGGAATGAATAAGGGAGTGTATAGAGAAGAGGTGGTGGTGGAAGAAATGATACGAAAAGAAAATGAATGCCGCTGCAGCCAACAATACTAATTTAAGAATAGATGGGAGTTTTTATTAGCATTCGGAATGTTTTATGTCCACGAATGATGGGTAATTTTATCACTTATCATATGAGATTCTTGGTTGCGCTATATGCAGGCAATTAGCTGAATGCTCATCGTTTAATGGAGGGAAATGTTAAGGCATGTTTTGTCGAATTTGGAAAGAAGCTAAGATATTAATGAAAATAAGACGTTAGCAGAATAATAAAGAATAAATGCTAAATAAAAGTATAATGGTTAATTTGTCCTTGTAGGATTTCTTTTCTAATGATAATTAACACTGATTCAAGTAAATATGAAATTCAAGATAATTTCTTCAGAGTATATGTAATTATTCATTCCTTATTATCATTTATTTTAGGGATTATCATTGACTTCTTAGCAATGATTTATGGATGATGGTTTATGGATATTGTTATTTATATTCTTTTATAGACAGAACAGAACGCCGTCTCATACCCCCGTATCTGTGACCATTCTGGTCACTTCACGGTTTGGTCGGCATGTTACGAGAATTTTATTTTAATCAATAAAATATATACAAAACGAAAAAATAAAATAAACTATTTACAGAATTTACAAGAATATGAGATGATAATGAGAAAAGTTTACAGAGATTTTCTTCTTTGAAAAATGGTTTGATTCTATTGTAAGCTGAAATTTAACATGAGTTATGATGTAAGTGTATAATAGGAAACTGCTTGTTTTTATCCTCAGTCTTTTTGTGTATGAAACTTGTTGAGGACTAGGAAGATGAGAACAGATTTCTATTTCCAGTTATGGATTTAATTATATGATGAATTTTTTGCTTGGATAGATGGTTGCTGGCGACTCTTCTCAGCCATTCCAGTTCATGGCTTGGTGATGGTTTCTTCATATGCCAAGAGATTGTGAGGATACATTCCGTGGCATAATGAAGTGCCATGCCAGTCCCACCACAACTGCACTGGTCACTTTCAAACAGGTTGAACCATTTAAGGTAGGCAAGAAAAGGGCCGTGTTCTGAGATGAAAATTATATCCTCTCTGATCCAGTTTGTAGGATAAAGATTGTCTGAAGGCAGAATATTGAAGACTTTCCTGCCTGCTTCCATTTGATTCTTGCCATTCTTCTAGCATGTCTTTTCGGAGCAGGGCTTTTATATGTGGTTTGGGAAGTTTTGTTTGCATATAATGTTGCCCATTTCGAGTTGCGTCCTTTGCTAGTTGGTCTGCTTTTTCGTTGCCTAAATTTCCAAGAGAATCATGATTTCTTTTCTCCATCTCTTTCCAGATAAAAGTCAAATTAATAAGAATTAAAAGCTACAATATAGACCTGTGTGTAACCCGTTCTTACACTATTTTCGATAAAATGTAATGAAATTAAATTTATAATCACAAGGAATTTAATAAGTATTATTTTACAATAATTATTCTTTTTTAATGAAATATGCAACACTTAAAAATCCTTTGAATTTATAAATAAAATATATAGTTGTTATTCATTTCTCGAAGAAATAAATAACAACTTCCTTCTAGCAAATAACTACATGTTAGAAGGAAGTAGTTTTCTTTTAAGCATTTAAATAATTAGTTTCTCCGAGGAATACTAAACAGATGGCAACAATGATTATATATTAAGAGCATTTTATTCAAGTAAAAATAATTTTTGATGCAAAAAATGTATAATTTAAAAAAGTGATAATTAAAATTCAGTTATTTCTAAAATAATTTATCTTATAAAAATCATCCTGTGAAAACCAGATAAGTTGTTTCTTGAGAAAATATTAATTTATTACAATGATTAACATATTTTGAGACATATAATTTTTAAGATAAATTCCAATGCATTTTTAAAAAGAGTTATAGCAACTGTTGCGGATCTATTTTGAAGCAAACTTCAATAATAAATACTAATGCATTCCAGAATAAAATGGTTCATGGGGTTTTAATGTGCATCATCTATATCACCCGTTGTTGTTTATATTGTGTGTCGTTAATTTACAAAATTTTAATAGAATTTCTGGTTAAATCAGGGTGTTAAAATTGATTTCACATTTTGAAGCAAACTGCACAAACATTCGTTAAAATTTTGAATTGGAAAGAAATTTTGGAAAGTAAAATTGATAGAATTCCCAGTATGAATCCTTTATATTATTGATTGCCTTCATATTTCTGATATTAGTTTATGAAAATTTAACAAAACACGGTTAAAAACATAAGTATTTCAAATAATCATATATCAGTAAAAATAAGCTTTAATATCTGATATCAGCTACTTTGCCCTTGTACTATTGATCAAATAATCTTCACAAATTATATTTCTTGGCAAATGTCTACTTTTTGGATTAAAACACTGATCTTCTGCAAAAATTATTAAATTTTATCTTTTTACGGATGTATACAAGACGCGATTTTCAAATTGAAATCCTTTTTTTTTACCAAAAAAACATATAGTTTGATTAAATTTTCAAGGTTTTTAACTTTTACATTATCATCATTACTAAAAGGGTGTTAAGAAATTAATTTATGTAAAGCATACAACTAAATACATCTTAGTGCCAAAAATGATTTACCAATGATATTAGTAAAGAAAATACAATAGGAATAATTATACAAATTATATCTTTGTTGAATTCTTTTCTCAAATTTTCATCTCGCAATATCAAATTCGTGTTGAAAGAAGGACAAATCTGGGAAATTACCATGATATTAATCATGCTAAATAAAAAAAATTGGATTAAAAGATGTTTTATGTAATGCATGTGTAAAAAATTAATTATTCCTTCCATATAGATTCGGGAATTTTGAATTTATCATTTTGTACTCTGGTTGACTAACCTGGAATGAATTAAATGCTCTCTATATTTTTTGAATACGAATGCAGCTATATATTATTTGCAGCTTATTTATTTAAAAAAATTAACTTCGGTTGCATTAATTGTATAAATATTTTATGTATAAAACGTGGATTTATTATGGTAAAATTATTAAATGTTTAAATAAAATCCAGAAATCATATATATGTTTATAGATAGATAGATAGACTTTATTGCTCTCAAATACAAATTAAGAAAATAAATAGATCCTAAAATAATAATGCATTATTTCAAAGAACATTAAAAAAATAATAGGTTAAATAATGTAACGATTTATATTAAGATTCCAAAATTAAGGCATACAACATACATACAAGCAAAAAAGTGTATTTATTTTACATATTTAAACAAACAATTTTTGTATTTACATAAATTCGTTTATTTTGTATTCTTCGGAAGTGGTTTCAATGGTTTGGCTCAAATTTTATATTTAGATAAGGTTTTGCTTTTTAAGTTCTTATATATGGATACATCTCCCCAATCATCTTATAAAACGTTTCGAGACCCTATTCCACTGAAGAACCATCGTGTAAGGTGGTCTGTTGTACGTTAAATCCGTCAGGGGCAAATGTCCACCCAATGGTGTGGTGTGAAGAGAGGAATGACATATCAGGTGTCGTCCTCGTCATCTGATCTCAGTTCAAAATTGTGAGGTCTGTCCCAAAATATCACTAATGTTGATTTACAACAGAACTCTAATATAACTTGCTTAAAAAACATTTTTATAACTAACTATTAAACTAATTATATTCAATTTTATAACGAACTTTGAGAGTTATATTCGTTTTGAAGCGTAACCATAGTGATCAGAACATGCTGAAGCAAATGCTGCAGGTCCTCGGTAAAAAATATTTTTGTTTACTTTATTATTTTGCTTATGTTCATATTTTATGTTTTTACTTTTTACGTTTGCCTGCATAGGTATCGCAACTTCAAAAAACACAAATTTTACGAAAACAAAAGACATTTTTTCATGGCTAACTGTTAGAACCTTTCTTTTCTATGTGCTCTCATCCTGATAATATAATATAGTGACCTCTCGGACCGGGTTTTACCAGGGTAAAATTGAGTATAATTAAAAATGATGATGATAGATAAATAAGTAATCCTAAGTACCGTAAATTATGAGTGATAAATTATAAAATACAATACAGCATATTATTTCTAATAACGTGCTAAATTAGGGACATTCATTATTTTTTTATTCAAATGAATATTTAATATGTAAATAAGAATGAAAAATGTTGTATACATTATCAATGTGCGATCAATCAATGTAAATATTTTCTTTGAAAAACAAAAGATTTCACAAAAATAAATAAATAAATAAATAAAACTTCATTAAACTGGATTTTAATGTCTTCATAAGCTGCAATTAAACGATAAAAATTGTCTCATTTGCAAACAGTGGCAGAAATTACCGTTTAAAGTTTCATATTCATTTTCAAAATGCAATTATGTCCATAAACGTGTACAGCAAATAAAATATTCCATTTAATTTCATTACGAATATTCAGACGTTGAATCTATAAATATTAAGAACCCTATCACTTACAATTAATATTTAATGTCATTTACTGGAATAACATTAAACTTAATAAGCGAAGTCCTTTATAAAAACGACGACCAAAATTCAAAAGGCTATTAATTACATCCGGCAACATTTGTCCGTCGTGATGGCATCCGAATTTCGAATTTCGCCAGCAAACGATCTCTTTCCTTGATGACTAATGTCATCTTCAAGAACAGACGGAAGGAATGTCCTGAAGGGAAAGGACATAATTAATTGCCGAAATTCCTGGCGGAACTAAAAATCCAATAAAGGCGCCATGATATTTCTTATAGCACGCAATTAATCATAACGTTCAACATGACAACGAGTTTCCGTTTTTGGCGCATTTTATTCAAAAGATACAAATTAGAATTCAGATCCATGTGGAAATGGCCGCTTAGAGGCCGTGGCTTAGTATTATGTTTTGGTTCAGAAATATTGGTAAAATTGTCGGTGGTTTTGAGAAAATTGTCTTTTAGAAATGCCTGGTAAATTGGAAATTGAAGTTTTAAATTTATTATAGTAGTTCAATGAAATGATTTATCAAATATCTTATTGCGAATGTATTCTATAAAGTTCTATAAAGATTTTATTTTACTTGAGAGGTGCTTGACATGTAATAATATTGTATTTCTATTACAAATACTGTCTAGAACTTATTTTGTAAAAAAAAATATGTTGTTGTGACTAATGGCACTTGCCGTGGACAAGCGTCCGCTGATACAATCAACAGATTTAAAGCCTAAGAAATGCATCTCTTTGTTTTGCAAGTAGCGACATCTAGGGCCAAGAGTACGGCTTAGCTACACACCCGTCACAATCCTTTTTAGGGGGCGGACTCCATTCATGCAAATTTATTCATACATCTCAGATTTTAATTTAGACCTGGAAAAGAGAACGATCACCTCTGACTCAGTACCCCCAGTGATATTACTCTCGATGTGGAGGACTTTGCGACCACGAACAGATTTAACGAGTGCCAGTCGCCACACACTCGTGGAATCTTTTGGCCGGTGAATTTCGAACTCGTAACCTAAGGAGTACGAATCCAACGCTCTACCAACCAGGCCATCCCGGCCCGTAAAACTATTATTGATCTTAAACATTAAACGGTGGATCAATGAGAAGTAACTTATAACATCCTGAAAACTTGCTCACATAAAGGCCTTAACACACGGCAAATATCGTCTTCATTTCAACGATCACAAAAGTGACGTCACTTCAGCATTTGCTTTCTGATAATTCTAAAATCGTAGATGTATGTTAGGTTGTATTTATCGCTAAGAAGAAATGGTGAAAATAATCAAACAACTAATATAAGCAAACTATAATTATAATAGTTGAATTATAGTTGACGTCCATAGTGTCATTCTTGGCACACTAAGTCATTGTCAAAGTTTCACGTGATTGGTCGAATTTCGTTTGAGAACGATATTTCCGTCAATATCGTCTACATGTTCAAGCTGGTTTTAAAAAAAAGATTACGACGACGAAAATTTTGCTTAAGCTGTTGACTTCGGGGGTTAATGGAATCCACGAAAGTGTAGACAATATTTTGATGTGTGATAAGGCCTTAAGAGTTCATGTTTTGTACATAGAAAGCTTTAAGTTATTATTACTAATTAGTCTCATCAGTGATACAGACGCATGAATTCCCTTTTTTTAAAATGGGAAGAACAGCTGACAATTAACATATCGTAATTATTTGAATTGGAACGGCTGTTCCAAAATCAAACATTTACACATTATTATATATAATTCGAATGCAGCTTGATTGTTGTGTCTTTTCCTTTAAATTTATATTTGAATTAAATCTGAGACTTTCGAGTTCATATGATGTTAAATTTTTTATTAAATATTATCAAACATCTGTATTAAGAGTTAATATAAAATTGAAATTTGACATGCAGAAATTTTTATAAGTATTTATCATTTTACCAATTGCTTCAATATTTTTTGGTAATAATAAAGACGTGCGATATTATTTATTACGAATCGAAAGTCATGGCTAAATCTATCATATTTGAAACAATTAGGGGAGCACGTGGTTTTAACAGAATTACGCAAAATATGTCTACCAATAAGTAACATAAAATGAATCCTCCATAAATTACAGCCTGCCAGGAAACGGAAGAAAACTTTATATGCAAATCAAAGTTCATGACGTCAAAAACCAGAAAAAGGAGATTAGGCCAGAAATAGGGATGTTGCAGAAACGTCAGTTTTATTGCCGTAACTGCGAAATTTGATTGCGCAGTCTTTCTGTTTTTGAGACAAGCTTATGAGAATGTCTGAACAACGTGATTCACCGGAATCCATGGCATGGCGTGTCATAGGCCGACTGGAATCAGACCAAACACAAAGGAGTGTCTCGGACTCTGTGGGAGTCGCCAGAAGTGTTGTTTCAAGGCTGTGGGATCGATTCCAAGAAACATGAAATGTTAGATGTCGACCAGGGCAAGGGCGGCCACGCGCCACTACAGCAACTGATGACCGGTATATACGGTTAACACCCCACCAAAACAGAACAGAGAATGCTACTCAGCTGCAAAGACAGTTGTTCTTGGCAACAAGACGAAGGTTGTCCAGCCAAACAATACGTAATAGGCTTCATGGGGGAGGGCTCTAAGCACGTAGGCCAATGGCCTGCATTCCGTTGACCCCACGCCACCGTACGTCCTGAAGAAGATGGGCTGCTGAACATCGAGATTGGCAGCAACATGATTGGAGCTAAGTGCTGTTTACATACGAGTCCCGAATCTGTCTGGAGTGTGACACTCGACGTGTTCTGACATGGCGGGAGAGGGGCACTCGAAATAACCCCGCATTCGTTCGTGAAAGGTCACAATACAGACGAGCTGGTTGGATGGTATGGAGTGGAATCAGCATAGGCGGACGTACGGACCTGCATATCATTCGGAATGGCACTTTGACGGGTCGCAAGTATGCAGACGAGATACTGCGATCTCATGTCATCCCTTACGCTTGAGCCATTGGCGATTCCTTTATTTTCCAGGATGATAATGCCCAACCGCATAGAGCTCGTCTGGTGGAGAACATGCTTGAAGCTGAAACGATACAGCGTATGGAATGGCCAGCGTGTTCTCCTGACCTGAATTCAATCGAGCATGTTTGCGGCATGCTCGGATGGCGCTTTTCTGCGCGGTCAAAGCCACCTGTGATTGCCCCAGACTTGGAGATTGTACTTCTTGAGGAACTGAACAGTATTCTCCAAAGTCTGATATATAACTTCATCGCATCCATGGCAAACAGGTGTGAAGCAGTCTTAGCTGTTCGAGGAGACCGCACGCCCCATTAAAATTCATGCATCATGTCTGTCAAGAGCTTTTTTTTAAAATCTTTTACATGTAATCATATTGTTGCCCTAAATCATCTTTTCATGTTTTTTCCATATTTTCAAAGAATTAAAGCTTAATTCCACATTTTATTATTTTTCTCTCAGTATTGTGCATGGATAAGCGTGTACTACCCATTGCATGCCAATACGTGGCTGTCTCGCACGGCTTTCTTGATTATTTTGCTTGCTCCCCTAATTGTTTTGAGTAGTATATGATTTGGAGTAAAGGAATGTACGCATCGTAATGGTTTGTAATCACGAGTATTCCAATTAATAAAAAATAAACCCAATTTTGTTTTTTATTTTGGAAAAATTTCGAAAATATTATATATAAAATTAATTTTTCATCATTTCAAAATTTTACAATTATGCCGATTTTAATTAAAATAATTCAATAAGAATAACAGGCCCGAGCATTTAGAGTACCCAAAATGATATCAAGAACCAACCACCATGCCGGAAGCAAACCACTGCTTCCCTTGGGATTCAAGTAAAGAGAGAACAAAAGAAGTAACATGATGAAATAGTTTTGTAATTCAATTCAGTAAAAGGAAAGAAAAAGAAAAAAAAATGAAAAAAATTGTGAATCCATTTCAGCAATCAAATATTATGAAAATTATGATGTGGTAATGCTTTAAATCCTCTATTTCGAAACTTAAAAGCAATTAAAAATTTTCATCATTCATGTAACTTTTTCACAGCTTCTTTCTGAAAAAAAGGCTTTAACAATATTTCAAAGCACCAGAAACGCCAAGATATCATTCCCTCTAATTTATTTCCTATTCTATGCCACAAAGATCATTTTTTTAGAATGGAACTAAAAAAAAAGTTCTAATGCAGCGGTGTGAAATAAATGATTGAGCCTATCTTCAAAGGTTCTCTTTGTTTTATTTCGTTCTTCTTTCTTTTCTTTTTTTTTCATAAAATCATCTCGAAACAAGTACCGTTCTTTGGTCGATTAAGTTGTTCATTCATCAGCCTGAAGCGACAGCGATATTGAAAGTCTTCTATGAATTTCTTTCTGTTTTCTTTTCTTTTTCTTCCTCTACTTTTGTGGCAATACTCTACTTCCACGATCTTGAACTAGTTTCTATGAAGACATAAAAAATGGTTCTGGAAAAATGATCCGACTGACCTCTTTTTTTCCCCTAAACAAATCTGTAATATATTTTGGTTTTAGTGATATAAATATATACGTCGCAAAAACTGAGCAGATTAGTCATATTTGGAAATTGAATGTATCTATTTTCTTTTTCCAGAGTGTAATATTTAGAAAGATCTTTCCATATTTTTCTCTTATATCTAAATATAATCTATATTATTATTACATCCTTTAAGCGAAATATCGAACAATGCCTCAAATACATCTTAATTTTTTTGCATAAATGATTTTAAGGGGAATTTTGAGCACAACCCCCATAATATTATATATATTATTATAATTTAAATATATATATATATATATATATATATACCGGGTGTCCCTAAAGTTCCCGTAGTGATGAGTTGTGAATTTATTTTACAAAAACCACAGGTTTAAAAAGAATTATTTTTATGGCAATGATAAAAAGCACTTTTAAAATAACTAAGAAAAAAATACTGAACTTGCATTTATAATAAATTATTTTTAATTAATTAAAGTTTTCATTAAAAATTCAAAAAGGGCTCCGAGGTGCACATTCCCGGCTCCCAAGGTGTACACATACCAAATTTGGTAGCTGTAGGTAGGACGGTCTGGCCTGTACAGCACCAACACACACACAAACACACATTGTGCTTTATTATAAGTAAAAGTTAAGGGGGGGAGAGGTCAACGAAAGAAATTTTACATTCTATGAAAATTTACATTCAAATGAAATTCTTGATAACAGTAATATTTTATTATAACATAGCAAGCATGCGAGGTAAATGATGTTTTAAATATGCTGTGAAATCAAAATATAACCAACTACTAATTTTAAAAAGTAGCTTTGCCTGAATTGTTTAACATGTACTGATTCAAAATTCAAAGCGTTCATGAGTGCAAGCCACTCATTTTAAAAATTTGTTTTCTGTTGCGATCAAACATTAAACCAATCTATTCGTGAAAACTAATATTAATAAATATCGAACATCAGAGTAAATATCATTTCTGATATCTTGTAAATATGTACCTTATTTACATAGATCACCGTTTGATGTATATTATTTTTTAGTATTTACTTCGCACTGTACGTGTTACGAGTAACAGGCTTATTTTACGTCTGCACAGGGATTTATATTTTAAATTTCTCATATCTTAATATTTGATGCGTTGCTACGATAAATAATATGCAACTCTTTGTTTACTCGTGCGCTAATTCTAAAAGTGAGAGACAAGCAATGTAAAGAAGATTTCTAAAACTCTAATGCATGTCTTGATAAAAAGTATTTCTGACTGTTATACGGAAAATACATAATAAATAAATATGTCAGATGAATAGGTGAATAAATTATGTTTGTCTGAAGTAAACATGTTTATATCTGTCAAAATACGTATTTTTATAGACATTTGCAATAATATTTATAACTAATTTTCTGTCTATATTGTATTCTACTTTAAGCATATTTAACAGTTATATTAAAACTGATTTTAAATATTTTTTCTTCTGAAAATAGAAGAAATTAAAATATTATTATGAATTCTTCTAAATAAGACGAATATTTTATGAGTTTATTATCAGAATTTGAAAAACCAATTTTTAATTTCAGATTTGTTTTCATGAGATAAAAACAACTGGGAAAATATAACTATATGCAATTAGTTATGAATTCCGATGAAATTGCTTCTCCTATCTATTCAAAAGACATTTCAAAGTAAAGAGAATTTTAATATATGTAAATAAGGGGAAAGTTTATAAACTGATTTGACTTTAGTGGTGTTAATTATTTGAAATATTTCAATTATCATCAAATAAACTTGTCGAGGGACTGGATATCTATCTGAAGAATTATCAAGGATTCTATCAGAAGAATTACGATTTTAAATATATTCCTAGTTTTACAATACCCGTCACATCGACGGGTTTTTAACTATCATGACTTTCATTGTCATTTTTGGCTTATTTGAAAAATAAGATTAATTATTCATTAGTTTTTAATTAAGAAAACCCAAGGAAAACAGTTTGCATTTGCTTTTATATAGTATCCGATTAAGAGCTTCCAGTTCTAAACTGAAACATAATAGGAATAAAATAGACAACCATTATAACTGCTACTGAACACTTTGGATCAATCAATGTAGTTTCATATAAAAAATGTAATTAAAAAATTTTAGGGGATATATGAAAGCGATATATAAATGTATGTAAATACGTATTAAATTTAAGTAAAAACGTATTTATATACATTTATATACGTAAATGTATGTATACATGTGTAAATGTATGTAAATACGTAAAGTGTATGTATACACGTGTAAATGTATGTAAATACGTAAAGTGTATGTATACACGTGTAAATGTATGTAAATACGTAAAGTGTATGTATACACGTGTAAATGTATGTAAATACGTAAAGTGTATGTATACACGTGTAAATATGTAAATACGTAAAATGCCTGTATGTACGTGTAAATGTATGTAAATGCGTAAAATGTATGTATATACATATAAATGTATCTAAATACGTAAAATGAATGTATAAATGTATGTATATACATATAAATATATGTAAATACGTATTATGGCCATCACTTCATAGATGAACCATAAATGTTAAAAACTTTGAAATTGCTAAATCCGTCATTTTGATAGGTCTTGGTATAAATAGATATAGATCGAAGTGATTATGAATGTTAAAATAGCTGAGTAAAAATTGAATAAAAATGTGTATTTGTTGTTGTATTTGATTAAAAGTCACCACACATTTCTAGAGCAATACATAATAAATGAAATTTTTTAAGTATGAAATTTGGAAATTATTATGAACAATATCAGTCTTGTTAAATCTAAAATTAATCATCAGGATCGAAAGACCTGAAGACGAAGTTACATTTCGATTACATGTAACAAGAAATTTTGCAGAAACTATAATAATATTTAAAATTTTAATATCTCTGTTATGTAAGACAGCATCGACCAAGCATATCCTTTGTGGATTGACTTTATAAACATCATTTTATCTATAAAAAGATGAATTTAGACTAAGCAAAATCGAAATTTCCAGTAAAACAACTGATTAATATAGGCAGCCTTTTCCGTTACTCTTTCTATAAATACCTTCTCCGTTTTTGTCTCTAATAGTGATAGACGGTTATAAAATGCTATCAATCTACTCAAAGATTGGCTGCCTGCAATGAAGAGTTTGGGCTTCCATTAAGATAATGTAAGCTTGGAGAATTTGCCAATGATGTGAATGGATAATAATAAATACAACAAACGACTACAACAAATTATGCCTATCTCGTGTATGTATAGAAATGACAATTGATCGGCTACACACAACAAGAACAAAACCCCTAAAAATAGACATTTGTTAAATTTGACTCCCAAAATTTGCCTCATAAAAGGTTTTTACAGAGCCCCAAGTAAATGCTTTTTTACTGTTAGCATTAAATGTATTTCAATCACTTATCAGTCTGCTTCAACTTTGGTAATTCTTTATAAATAGCAGTTCAGACGAATGTACAAGTATAAGTTCAAAAGAAATTTTTTTATATTATCATGTTAGAACGTGACGTAGTCTTGGTGAAGAGTTTCCGAAATTTGCGGGCAAAATGAAGTAATTACGAGGCTCCGGAAATTATAGGTTGAAGATTATTTTTACCTGCTTTTACCAATATTGCATTACTATTATTATGTATATTTCTTTGAAAGTAGATGCATTTATTAAAGTTTGTCCAACATTTACCAGTATTGTTTTATTATTACGTATGCGTCTTCACAACAGATGCATTTTTAAAAAGCTGACGTATGACATCATAGCTGTTATTTCATTTCAAAATCAACCAAATTCCAAAACTTTCCTTGCTAGCTAGAAAAACCGAAAATAAAAATTTAAAAACTTTGTGTGTGTGTATATATATATATATATATATATATATAGAGAGAGAGAGAGAGAGAGAGTTATAGATCGATAGGGAAGTATCTTGATTGTTTCAAGCTGGAAAATGACTTAAATGAATTAAGAGAAATAATGACTATACATATATACGTATAGTGAGAGAATTATAGATCGGTAGAGAAATCTCGTGATTGTTTCAAACCGGCTTAAACTGGTTAATGACTTAAATGAATTAAAACAAATAATGACTATACCTATATATAGTGAAAGGATTGGAGATCGATAAAGAAGTTTCTTCATTGTTTCAAATAGGCTTAAACTGGTTAATGACTTAAATTATTTAAGACAAACAATGACTTAAAAATAATAACGTTCTCACAAGATATTTGCGATCGTAGATTTCACTTTATTTTTTTTATTTTATTTACTTAGATCTGTTTTAAGCTCAGATTAACTACATATATATTTTTTCCTCAAATCTTAGATCATAGCAAATAAGCAATAACTATTTTAATGAAATTTATATTTTTTCTAAAAAATGCAATTCATTCTAAATCGAAGTCTCTCCCTTTCAATCTCACTGGTTAAAAAAAGAAAGCACTTAACCATTACCATTACCTTTCAAAAAAAACTACTCTATAAAGTGTTTTTCTTTACCCTAGGGCACGGGGAACTATCTAGTATCCTTGAATGAATCATGAATGAACTTTAATCATTTGAAGAGAGCTACTTATATCATTGCGTGGCATGGCGGTTTCCGAGGAAATCAAACACGCACCTAAATCTGTAGAACTTCCCCCAAACAACAACTTTTCTGGCGGGAAACAAATACGCAGAGGTGACTGATATTGTATTGGAATAGTCTATGCCTTAAAACGCAGAGTTTGAAAACGTCGTTTCGATAGTTTGTTAACTTTTCTCTGTTGTCATTTATCTTTCCATCCGAATTGCCTAAGGCGATCCGCCTCTGAAACCCATTAAGTCAGAAAGCTTTCGGAGGCATTTATTATGCATGATTGTATGCAAGGAGATTCGACGCTGAAAGGAATCATTGAAAAACACTAAGAAAGAAAGAAAAAAAGAGTAAGATACTCCACGAATTTGAATGTTGATTGCAGTGTTGATACAGAATTTACATAATACGTCGGATGCTGCTTTCTCTTAGAACTTTTCCGTCCTACAATGGAAGTTTCTTCGTGACCATTTTTTTATTTTTCTTTCTTTATTTTTATTCTAAGTTTCAAGTTTAAGATTCCAGCCATTTCTGTTCACAGTAATTTCCAGTGGAAACGATGTAGTGAAGGGATCTAAACTTAAAACAATAAGCAAAATAGGATTTCCTTTTTCCCTGTTTTTTTTTCTCATTATAAGAAGTTTTCTATTTTTCCGAAAAGAATTCGAAAGTTTGTTTATATATCTAAAGGCATCTTTCCATTTATAAAACACTTGGTATAAATTGTTTTTCAAAGACAACTTGTATATTTTATTTATGTGCAGGAAAGTTGGTGTGGTGAATATTTTATTTCCGTAGTCTCTCTAAGCCATTTATGATTTATTGGCTTCTTACGAATATACATTAGAAAGAAGATACTTTTAAATGTTAAAGGTTAGATATGCAGGAACGCAATTACGAAGTGTCTGTTTTAGGATGAATTCTGAAAATGAAGGGCAGAAGTTGTATTAGAGCTTAAATATGTGCATATTTTGGTGAATTGCTATTCTATACTGTATTTGTATCTGTTTTCGCTATCAGTTATTTAGATTTCTATATTACCCTACACTTAAAAAATAATAAGCTTTGCTATATAGTCAATGGTAATTAAGTTTAACATCGCGTTGAAAGCTAAGGCTCACTCATGAATAATGTATTACATATTTGTATATTCTTTAGACTTGTAATAAATTCTATAAAATTTTAAACACCTTTACTGAAAATGATTATCAATAAATTACTCATATTAAGTACAAGTTAAACATATTTTCCTTTATGTGTAACTGATTGTTGTAATTGCATTTAACAATATGTTAACATCTAAGAACGGCTGCCTTACGAATGAATAACGTGCTACATATTTTGATATTTCTTAGACCTATAATCAATTCTTTGAAAAATTTTGCACCATTATTGCAAATGCTTATCAATCAATTACTCATAATAAATTTAGCATTTATTTGTTCTTATGTATAGTTGATTGTAATTGTGTTTAAAATATGTTAAAGACTAAGAACCAATGCCTCAGTCATGAATAACGTGCTACATATTTTGACATTTCTTAGACCTATAATCAATTCTACGAAAATGTATGCACCGCTATTGCAAATGCTTATCAATCAATTACTCATAATACATTTAACATTTATTTGCCTTTATGATTATAATTGTATTTGAAATATGTTAAAATCTTAGAATTGATGCCTCACTAATGAATAAGGTAATATATGTCTGCATATGTTCCTTAGATCTATAATCAATCCTATGATATTTTATCCACTTTTACCAAAAATGCTTATCAATGCTACTTATATAAAAGCTCAATTTAAATATACCCTCTTTCATATATAGCTAATTACAATTGTATTTTGACAGTTTATTGAAAACAAAGAACGAATGCTTCACTCAAGGATAATAATAATGCACTATCCATAAACGATTTAGACTTAAAATCAGCCTTGAGACTTTATTCAAAACCATATTATTACCTGAAAATCTAATATAAACTGCTTAGATTTACATATATCAAAATTTAACCATTCTTATGTAGCTGAATTTTGCGTTATACTGAAATATAAGAAATCATTTCTCACAAATTTTGTGCTACAGCATATTCCTACGAAAATTATATGCTAAATGAATCTTTATACACATATCACTTTAAAAAAATAAATAAATAAAACTTTTAGTGTTTAAAACTAAACTGTGCAGTCATTTTATAAAACAATGATATCAATTTCATGCTAATAAACTGGCTGTAAGTATGCAAATAATAAGTTTCTTCGTAACATAGAATATTCAAATTTAGCATTAGTATCCATGGTAAATAAGAATTAAAATATGGGAATTTGTTATTGGGAACATCAATACAGCTCCAGTTGGGAATTGATGAAAAAATTAGGCTTTATTTAATTATATATATATATATATATATATCCAAAAAATTAACACATTTGGAAGTATGGCTTTTTTTCTGTTGCTCAGAATGGTTCATTATTTAAGAATTCTTAAACAAATAAAAAGAAAACTTCAAGTGTGTATTATCATTTATATATATGATTCTTGTTGATTTTCTGAAGCATAAATTTTTTCAGCCAATTATACCGTTTTTTGCAGAACTGTTTAATTTGATAATAAGTAGATAGGAATTCGTGTATTTGAGTGGTGTAGGTTTGTGCTAAGATATCTATGTTAATTACGTCCTAAAAATTAAATAAGAGTGTCAATGCCTTTTAATATAATCAAATTTACTAAGTTTACAAAACAATGATTTTCATTAATTTTTTGTAATATTTTAAATTTATTTCAAAATCCTGTATTTATAAAAAACAAAACTATTATTTTAGCACGATTTCTCTGTAACATGGTTTAAGTTTTTGAATAAGCCTAGACGACTAGGAAATCTATTGTAATGATAAGTCAGAAATGCTTTAAAGACACGCTAGACACCATTATGCGTACGTGGAATTCTTAAGTGCTCTTAATTTCTGCCTTTATATCAAGACTCGATGTTTATAATCAATAAAATTATAGTGGTGCTCATTGATCAGTAATGTAACAGAATACCCAAAAGGCATTGTTTATATCAAAATTATGAGAAAAATCTGCATAGTTGATTATAAATGTGTTATATACCTTTAGGGCGATATTAAAAATCTTGAGAATATTCATGCCACTCAATTATTTTCCTCCAACCAAAATAAAAGTTTGAGAATTAGCAAGTAAATGTCAAATCAGAGAATGTTTCCTTTTAATTAAAAAAATAAGATTAAAATGAAATCCGCTGTGAATATTTCAATGTATCATGGCAGAACATCATTTCTTGAACGGCCAAGCAACACGTGCTCGTGCATGTGGAATTATGTTTTTATTAATTTCAATTATTTCATTGATTGAGTAACTTTAGTATTGCAAACGATCCAAAAAAAACTTTTTATCACATTTATTGTTTAAAAAAATACCACATTTCTTATTTATTTCATTCCATATAAACAGTGCTCAAAATGACATTTTTCTAGGTTTTATTTGCTGTAGTCATTAACATATTTTTTTTTAAAATCAGAGCTTTTGTAAATGCGATGGCAACGCATTATGAAAAGCTGATTTTTCTAGATGCTCGTGCAAGTAATAAAATTTGTGTTTTTCACCTACGGAGTTTTGTTGTAATCAGAATACCTCAATCCCAAAACTATATCGTGTTGTGACATGATGAAAATGAAAGTCAATTCCTACTTAGGTCAACAAAGATTTTTTTAAAAAAAATTTTAGTTACTTTTAAATAAATAATTACGATTAGTATAAATAATTTATTTAAAAAATTTTATTTTGGCGATCATTGAACTCCCAGTAAACCTAGAATGTACTGAAATCATTGCATTTTATCGATAGAGCTACTGCCTGTTGATTTTAATTTTCATTACAATCTACTAAAACTCTATTTATTGATTATATTTTCATATTGATATATCATGACTTATTATGTAACTTATATTGGTATAAATTAGTTATATTTAAATACCGAAATGTCATAAAAGAACATATTTCAGTAATGAATGTAAGATATGTAACAAGTATGCTGCATTACCATTAAGTTTGCCCCCTTCTGTGATATAAGGATGACAACCTTATTATATTTGTAAAAGAATATCGTTACGTTTTATTATGGTTTTGTTCTAGCAAATATATAAAATATATTGCTACATTATAAAATATATTGCTACATTTATTTTAGAGTTCCCGTAAATGTAAATTGTCAGAATATATAAAAGAAATAACATCGTATAAATTTTCAAGGAGACATAAATGTTTATAATGATATATTAGCGTATTTTCATAACGACTGTTATGATATTGTTGAGCTTTAAATGTTTGATTGTATTCCTCATGCTTTAATTTCTTGTATCCTACTTCTTATGGCAACAGGTACTTCTTTTTTTGTTGTTGCCAAAACATATTTATTTTTATTATCATTCTTAGTTTTTTATTTTCAACCGTTTTCGATTTACAAATTATGTAAAGAATAATGCATCGTTATTCCTTAATTAAATACCAAATTATTTATAATCTTCTAGGCTTTATTGCTGCTTCTCAATAAATTCCATAAGATGTGACCATATTTATGAAGTATGTAAATTCTATGTTAGAGATTATCTGTATGAATCAAAGAAGTATGTAAATTTCATATATATTTATTTTTTCAACAAAAATACATTTTTGGTTTAACGTTAAAATCCGAAATAAAAAATTTATCTATAATGCTGAATAATAGATAACTTTTCCTATAGATATCTTTAATTAAATATAAAAAAGAACGAGGATTCCTTTAAATAGATAAAATATTACAATAAGAAATACTTATTTCTTTTTATCTGATTCTAAAGATCTCTACTTATTTGCGTTCGGGTGTTTGAGATAATTATTATTTTGTTTTCAAATTTTATTATATTCAACAATTTCTCTGAATATTTCAGATGTTTATTAACAAATGATATGGAAATATTCTTAAGATAATAAGAAAATCTGGGAATTCAAATAAAATTTAATTAAAAATTCCATATTTGTCTTTTCTTCAAAATAAAAAAAAAAGCTATAAAAGGGATAAATTTGTATAATCCTATTTTATAACACATTTGGCATTTATAAGCCTCACAGAATGCTATGTCTAAGAGGATTACCAAACAATAACCAAAATGCCATGTTATATTTTATTCATTTATTATTTTTTTCTAGTACTCGCTGTATTGTAAAGGTATATCTTTGATAATCAAAATTAATCAACCTTATGTTTCCGATAAAAATATGATACCTTTGAAGGGTGTTTTTTCGCCCAGATTCTTTTTTGCTTTAACTTCTGAGTACTGGAAGCAAAGTATTAAGAAGTTAAAGTATGTTTCCATTGTTAAAGTATATATTCATAGTATGTATTCATAGTTGGTATAATTACTCTATATGCTTAAGTATATATATATAAAAATATATATA
>JAOUZG010022062.1:576582-601225 GCA_026289955.1 Argiope argentata
GCAAGATCTGGCCCGAGGTTCGGGATTCTCTGCTTGTTGATTACCTGTTGGGGTTCGTAGAGCGTAAAGTGATGAACTGCTGGAAGAGCAACTCAGGAGGTAGCTGTTCAACTGGTTGGAGGTATTCCCAAAGCTCGGATGAGCTTTCACACTTCAGACGAGACGCTGAAAGGTTCCGATGAACTCCACGTGGGCTCGGCTACAGGGTGAGGCGGCCTACGTACATTCCAAAATTCTCTCCTGAGAATTTTCCACAGAATTCCAAGTTGAATTCTCGCTCCAATCGCCAGCTGATGCTACTCGTCAGTCTCCTTCGTCAGTCTCCTCGTCAGTCTGCTTTCAGTCTCTTTTTCAGTCTGCTTCTAGATCGCTTTTTCACACCGTTTTTATCTCGGTCTCAGGAACCGGCCCTTGGTGGCAAATGACCAATCAGCATCATTCTTGGTCTGCAGTTTTCCCCTTTCACAAATTCCTGGTTATCTATCGTTGTTTCCCGTGAGAAAAACAATTTGCTATCTTCTCACCTGTTATCTATATGACCGCCGCATCCGTTATCGATGGTCGTTCCCGTGGGAAGCAATTTGATTCTACTTGTTATCTATGCGAAAGCGTCACAGCCACCTGTTATCTATATGACCGCCGCATCCGTTATCGATGGTTGTTCTCGTGGGAAGCAATTTGATTCTACTTGTTATCTATGCGGAAACGTCACAATATATATTTAAAACATTTATATCTCGCATACAATGGTTTAACCCTTTCGTGTGCCATATATACATCAACAACGAAAGTCTCTCACAGTCGGACGTACCCCGTGTGCATTTCTGGAAACCGAACTCATGGGGGAATGATGCAAATGTGTATTTTAAAATGGAATAATTTTTTAATGCGACTGGATGGCTCCCTTTGCAAATTATTTTCGAAATACATATAGTTTTACTATTTTGACCTTCAGTTTGCCTATATTCAAGCTTTGATATTTCACTCATTGGCTGTAGTGGATAAAGGGGGGGGGGATAAGAGTTATGTAAATAAACAGAGCTGGGTTAAGTAACTTCCCTCTTCATAGAATCATTCTCGTTCTAATCTGCCATCGAATTCGTTTCTTCTTTTTTGTTATTACTGTGCAATCATAACTAGTCATTTTAGATTCCAACACCAATTATGTCTGTTTCAGTTACATTCTTTTTATTTCAGAACGCTTTGGTCTTGGTTTATTATACAAAAAAAAACCCATTTAGCAGAGGAAGAATGTGCTCATATTATAAATAAACTAATAGTCCAAAAAGGTAGAAAAATGACGATGTTAGGATCTAAATTTTATATTTTGGGATTTTTTTTCTTCAAAGTTTGGTTTAGAGACCCCCCCCTTTCCTGTGAGAGGATTCCCTTTGCGTACACTCCATTCCGCGCGTGCTTCTAGGATAGAGGCCTATCATCCCGAAAGGGTTTTAAAGTAATTAGTTAATATGCATAATTCCTATTAAATTATTCATATTTTTAAAAATCAAACTGATTTTTTTGTATTATCAAGTTTTTTCCAAACCCCTTGAAGAATAATTTCATCCGGATATGGTAAGCGGCATAGAGTAAAAGAACACTGATAGCGTCAAATATCGTCTGGGTGATATAATCCGAAGATCTGATGGAACAAATTTTTCTTTTCCTATATGATTTCATCTTGACTTAGATGTCAAGAAGATATTTCATTTCCCTGTTATTAAAGTATAAATATTTTATTACCCAAATGTTAGCTGAGAAATATCACATGGGACTTATTTTTATCTAGGGAGACATCAAAAATTGATGATCATTTTTCGTTTGAATACTAGAAAATTTTATTCTCTTCTTCCTCTCCACAGCAAACATCTACCATTGCCTTGAGGAGTCATCTATGGTGTTCTTTGGATTATATACATATTATATAATTTCCAAGGAAAATATTTAATCATAACCAAAATGGAGGTAATTTCCCCCAGGAGATTTTTCTAATCACATATATTCTCAAAACCAAAATTGGAGAATCTAATATTAATTTCCGATCATAATGCAAGACGGATATTTAGGGAATAGACATAATAAAAATATGTAACAAAAAGTAATTATCTTAGTAGTTACTTTTTGGAATAATATTTTGTTCATAATATAATATTATAATAAAGAAATTTAAGGATTGGGCATAAAAAATTATAAAAATAAGAGAGAAAGTCAATAAGCAAAGGGATTTCACAATTTTTTCGTTTTAGGGCTTGGTTAACACTCCTAGTATACAGTGCTAAATTAGCCTGTGTATTTTCTATTGGCGGTTCAAGGTCATATTTTCTACCATCGTTACTGTTTGAGCACCTAGCAACACTGAACGTAGCAGCCTGATACATCAGCGTTGGTAGGCATACAACCAATATTAGGAGTAGAAAAATGTGACATTGAAACGCATACAGAAAATACAGACCATAACGTAGTCGGCAACACTTCTATGCAATGTGCCACTCTTATTCTATCGTTAGCCATTGCAGTGTAACAGACGATTAACCCTTTCACTGCTGACCCGGCCTGAGCGAAAGAACAAATTTTTTTCCTGGATTGCTACTTTCTGTTTCAAAAGAAATGTGCAAATTGTAAAACGAGAATAGCCTTGTTGATAACTCGTTTTACATCCTGCTTTAATCATTTTTTTTAAATAAAAAATCGCCTGCCAAGATAGAATTTACACAGTAGGTTCAACCAGATCAGTAGTCAAAAGATTAAATATAGTAACTCTATTGTCGATCTGCAACAAGATGAAAATGAAAGCAGCGATTCGCCTTTTGTTTCTAGAAGGTGATAAACCTGTGGAATTATTCCTCGAATGCAACACCTATAATCATTATAAGTTAAAAAAATTCAAACATTAACAATCAGCTGGAAAGATTATACTAACAATATCATGGGACACGGAAGATGTAGTAGCCATTCATATCATCCCAAGAAACGAAACGGTGAAGGGTTAGAACGTTTGTGATGTGTTGTCAGCTAAATTTACGCCTACAATCATAGTCGATCATTGGGAAAAACTACAATAAAGTGGCATCCTTCAGCAAGATAGAAGTCTACCACATTCTTCTCAGAGGACGGCCGAAACAATAAGGAGTTGGAATTCGAAATGCTGTAACAGAAGCCTTGATTGTGTTAGGAACAAGCCCTTGCATCAAGGAATTTTCTTAGGAATAAGTCACTGAAAAAAGCGATAAGGGGAAGATGATTTATAATATATGAAGATGGAATCGAATGTTGGATTGAGTGTGTTATTTTATGGTATAAAAGCCATCTTTGGCTAAGTTGCGTCATTTTCTTGAATTTAAAGTATAACTTTGTATCAGATTTTAGTAAAAACAAAATGTGGAATGTTTGTTAAACCCAAATGTCTAAAAGCGTAAATCTATGAGTCTTAAAAAAACATAACAATGATATTAGATTATGAACTATGCTAAAAAGCGTGGTTAATTTCATTGAAGTGATGCTAAATTGGTTACAGATACAACCGATACACCACTTTTTCCCCCTGGTGAAATGGGAAAAAACCCCTTTTGAAACTTTGGGAGGAGTGCATCCAGATTCAGTTTGGTTATGTAATAAAATAATATATTTTTCAATTTTCTATCATTGAAATAAAAGCACTTTTTCCCAGATGTCTTTTTTTTAACTTTTTGATTCTCCATCGTACGTTACTATAATAAAAAAATTATCAGTAATTTCTCGGTTAATTTTTTTTGTACGATCAAAAATGTGAGAAAGGCTGTATGCCATTTTTTTATTAACCAATCAAGAAACCTTTTGATAACTTAATATAAATTTCAAAACTGTGATAAATCTTTAATTATGTTTCTGAATTTTAAAAAATGAAAAGTTTAAAATGGAACATTTTTACATTTATCTCTTAATAGCAGATAAAAGTTATTGATATTATTAGAAATTTCTAATTCAGTATAATTACAATATAATATTTATTAAATAAGCTATTTAATCAGTCGGAAATATTGAACACTCGTCCAAACCAGATAAAAATTAGCATTTGCCAAATATTTATTTTCTCTGTTTTCGAGAATTTCACATATCGTGTAAGAACATCGTCTGTGTTGAATAAACGTTCAAACCTTCATAGACTGCATGTTAATAATATTCATTTAGTCTCTATTTTGCAGTAATTTTAAATTTTTACAGAAACTATCGCAACAAGAAACAAAAATTTTAACTATGATTTATTATTCATAGAAATATCATGCATAAATATTATAAATTAGTATATTATAATTTAGCCTGTATGATAACTATATAACGAACTAATATAATTGAAAATATGCATACTTCTAATGTTGTGATATTTATTTTAATAATCATTACAAATAAACATTTCTTATTCTATATATGTATAACGAACTATTCCATTTGAAAGTATATATTCATCGATATATCCAGTAGTAGTAATTGAGACTACTTCACATACATTAGGAAACGCCGATTCAATAAATTAGAAAATAAATGAAAAATTGATGAGAAGACATTTCTTATTTATTACTCAATGCAGTAAACCTTGATTATCAGTGAAATTATTTTGTGTAGCAATCATATTTGATCCGAAAACATGAGTAAGCCATATAAAAAAATTGTAACTGAAACACCGAATTAAAACAAACAAATCGATCCAAAATAAGAAATAAAAAAGAAGAATGGAAGCAAATAGTTATAACTACATAGAGGTCAAAATTCTAAAAATCATGAAAGCTCTCATCTAACTTACTGTATATCAGGCCATTGCAAAGTTACAGTTATAACTAAAAGTATGGAGAAAATAGTTACATTTGCAAGAAGGTCAAAAAGCAGAAATTCCTGAAAACTCTTATCTAACTCATTGTATATTAGCTCTTTGCAAGGTTAGAATTTTCAAAATTGAGAATTTCAAATTTCTGAAACGAAAGACATTGCGAACACTGTTCTTGTTCAACATTCATTTATTCAACATTAGTAAAATGTTCATAGCATTGCTTTAACAATAACTCATCATTCAAATATAAAAAAATTTCACATTCGCTATTATTGAAAATAATCTGTTTAAGAATAAAATAAAGAGAGAATAAAATAAAGAATAAGAAGTAAAGGAAATAAAATTATTCTTATATTTCTTCCAATTTCTACTTTTTCTTTACCTCCCTCCCATCTTTTATTTTAGCTGTGAAAAGTAAATCCAAGTTGTCCAGTTGGGTGAACAATCAGATGAAACGTTTGATTGGTTGGTTCGTTTACAAGTCCACAACAGAACGTATTTTTCTTTTATCCTTTTACTTTCTGTCATTTATAAAAGGATTTTAAATTTTGCTCTGAAAATTTTTTATCAATGAGAAAGTGTCTGTTTTCCTTTAAAAAGGGTATAAAAAAGTAAACATATTATTTTTATTAAAAAGTTCATTGCTAATCTATTATAAAATTATAAATTATGATAATTACTTTTACATTAAACAAATTATAAATTTTTGATTGTTGCAATTCAAATACTCTTCACACTTTACAGATTCATACCATTCCATTTAATTTAAATTGAAACCATCTGATTTTTAAAATGAAGCATTAGAAATTACTAAAAGTAAAATTGTTAACAATATATATCAGAATTAAAAATTCAAATTAAAATTCAAAAAGAAAGAAGAAAATGAATTTGAATACATTTTTTAAAGTTATTAATGCAAATTATATATTTTATTTATTAAATATTGCAAATATATCATCATCTTTCAAATTTTATAGAGATAATTTGAGCAAGTTTCTCAATTGACATTTTTTGCTACGAGATTATGCTTTAATTTTATAAATTCATTTTTCTACAGATGCTTCAAAATTATCTTTTTACGACACTTATTGAGAAATTGGCTCAATAAAATTGAATGAATTTTCTTAAAAATATATTTTAGTGATTCTAAATTCTTAAAAGTTAAAAAGATATCCAGGATTATCATTTTTTTAAAAAAAAAGTGGCAATAAAAATAAATTATGAATTCTAAATATTAACTTTTTTTAATGTTTTTCAAAAAAATATTCAAAAATCAACTTTAATTTGTGTAAAGCAAGCTATATTTTTGGGCGTACATTTTGAAAACATACGTTACATAATAGGGTTAAAAATTAAAGCCAAACCAAATTAGTTGAAATCCTACATTGAAATTAATGATACTTTATTAATATAAATTTAAAGAAGAAAAGACAAGATTTCTATCCTTAATTAGACAGAGAAAGAAAACTAAATTAAATGAATATGACAAGGTAAACCCAAAACTTGGAAACGACATAGCTTTTCATATCTTGTGAGCAAACGTATTAAGATTTATGATTATGAATGAATAACATATTGAACTATATAGATGAAAATCTCATTTTTTATAATGTTTAAAAATATTTCTTTTTCTGCAAATCAATCCATATGCTGTTAATTTATTGTTGCAAGAAGCTACTTCTAATTTATAAAACCTGGTAAAGGATAAAATCCATCTAAGTAAAACATATCAAAAGCTCTATTAGAGCAAATAAAATTTTAGTTGATAATTGATAATCAATTCCTGTTCCACAATGTTTTTCAAAGAATTATTTAGTTGGATAATTTTTTTTCTTTCTGCATGAGAAAAAAGCACAGTGGATAGTGGTAACGCTTCCCACTTCCAACTCACATATCTGAGGTTCGAACCTCGAGCTGGTCAAGGTCGACTCTCCTATCATCCTTTCAAAGGGTCGATAAACTGAGGACCAAGCATGCTTGGGAAGTAAAGTTAGGAAGTTCCACGTTAGGTCGATCCCTTAACCGGGACATAGGCTTTGCATCAAGAAAACCAATATGATAATACCATGAAGAAAAGCATGGTAATATTACATGCAGTAGCAATCTGTTTTTAATTAATAATGACTTCATTAATTTGTAATGTTAATTCTGTTTTAAAATTGTAAGTTCATAATGGTTTGAAATGAATGATTAAGGAGAGTAATTTTCTTTGTCGATTGAAAAAAAAATATTTCAAAAGATTCAATTGATCATCAGAATAAGAATGAAACAGAATCAAAGTTTATACTTATTTGATTCCAAATCGACAAAGAGCACCAAGAAAAATCCATGACGAGTTGGTAAAATATTAATAGACGCTTTCTGGAAATCGATAGATTTTCTCTCTCATTTCTTTTTGTTGTTTTGCTGGCAACTCTGTGTGTTGTTTTGCTTTTTTCCTTTTATTGCAACATAAATATTTTATGACCCGATGCCGTGATAAATATGTGGACCCTGGAAGTAATTTCACTATGGAAGACCATCAAAGTGTGATGTCAGCTTTTCATTACACCTCTTTAGAAATCATCTTCATTTCCACTCCGACAGCGCTTAAAGATTCCCCTGTATTTTGCATGATATCGGTCTTTCTTATTACTTCGATAATGCATATGTCAAACATATAACCATATTAAAAATGAAGAGAAGAAAATCCTTAAGATTTCTCAGGTTACATTGTCACAATGCATCTAGATATATAAACATTAAATTCTATATCTAGAATTAGAAACATTAAATTCAAGAAAAAAAGAAGCATTCAATTCAAACATGCGATATAGGTTTAGAATTAAGATAACAGGACAGAAATACATAGCAACATGATTAATTTTCTTATTTATTTTATTTTTGTTATGTTATGAATCTTAAGACAGCAAGTTAAATATCATAGAGATAAATTTGGTTAAAATGAATATATGAATTCTTGATGGATTCTAAATTAATTACCTCAGAATTTACTGACAATCTTAACGACTATAGGGTGACTTGGTGACAAATTTGGTGAAATTTCGTGATCAAAATAGAGATTCTGTAAAATACAGGATTTATGGATGTACCTCTATCAAAAAAACATCCATAGATTCTTCTAGAATACTTATAATTCCAAATCTGAGACAAAGGTTAAGAATTTAGAAAACAAGGTTTTAATACAGCAAAATAATTCCTTTTTATTATTTTATTTTTGATATACTATAAATTTGGTCAGTGCAATTTTCCTTAAATAATAACGGTAAATTTGTGACAGTAGAAAAGCTATTGCGTTTCACTTTTTTAACAAATTTTTAATTGATATAAAAGTTTTTTACTAGAACATTTATGGCAATTGTACATTAAACAAATGAATTATAGTAGAAAAAATATTTAAATTTAAATTTTTTGGATAAAATTATAAAAATGCAAGAAATATAAAAAAAGAAATAGAATGTGTATTTTTTTAAATAAATCAAGCTATTTCTGTATGGGTGATAAGAAATTTACAAATTATTATTTCTTCAAAAACTATCAATTTAATAAAACAAAATAAGTTGATATTATTTTAATTACAATATTTTTTGAAACAAGAAATTCGACAAATTTATATATTAAGATGATTCTATAAAATACTTCATTTTCTTGAAAGTTTTCCGGTTTAAATTGAAGATATATGAAAGTTCTTAAGGATTTTAAATCAATGACTTCAGACTTTATCGCCAAATTTAGCAATTATATAGTGACTTAGCGAATTAAATAGTGACTATAGTGATTCTGCAAAATGTAATAACTTGTCATGAACAAAAATCTGTAGATCCTTCTGGTTTATTTATTGGTTTCTTACAAGTAATTTTTCAATCTGTAAATTTGGTTTTAAATAAAATGATCATTTATAAAAATCAACAATTGTATTATTATTATTTTTAAAAAATCAGTCAAATTTAATTCTTTTTTATAAACTGTTTTGTTTATATGAGCGGTAATATTAGCGATTTTTTCTTTTAAATTGATGTTAAAATTAGATTAATATAAGTAAAATTTATATTTTAAGAAATAAATGTTTTTTTTTCTTAAATATGGTTAACTTAGCTTGCAATTTATTCCATTGGTATTAACGATTAAAACCATGAATTTTAATTACTTTCCTAAATAGTTTGAATTTGATGCAATACTATTAGTTTAAATAATTCTTTTTTTTTAAATTAAATTCTGAAAAACTGTAAAATCAATCGTCCCTTAATATGTGATTTGCATAAGAATACCTTTAATTCACGGTCTTATATTTTTAAAAAAGGAAATGAAGCAGATATTGTGTTGTTTGTTGTACTAAAGATTAATGGAGATTGAATAAAATTTTTCCTGAATTCATTCTTGTTTACAATAAACGACAGACAAATTTCCAAGAATTTACTTATGTATATTCTTGGAAATTTGTCTGTCTTTTATTGTAGCAATAAAGATATATTAGATATAGGATATATTGATTATTTTATAATCAATAAATATGAATTATAATCGATGCAATTTAAAATTCTTCAATCTCTAAAGGCATGGGAAGTATTTATTTGCAGTTACTAATATGAAAAGTTGCTATCATTAGTTAACAATTGTTTCTGATAACATTGAACTCCAAAATTTATGCAACATTAATTTTCCCTCTAAAATTATACTTTTAATATAATAATTATTTAATCATGTTAATCACCCCAATAAATTCAAATTCGTATTTCAAAGGGATACAAAATAAGCAATTCAAAAATACAGAGATAAACCGATATAAAAAATCCTGTTTTTTTTCCCTTTTACATGAGGTGATTATAACATTCATTTTGCAATAATAAAATTATTTCTGGCATTATAAATTTCTAATAGGCTATGATTAAGATTGAAACTTCAACATCCTTCATACATTTTCTAGATTTTTTTATTAATCCGTTATTTTATAAAATATGATTTCATTTCTATCATTTATATATTTTCGGAGTTTAGAGTTAGCCTTAAAATGCTCCTAATAGATTAACTTTTATTTTTTTAAGTTTATAATAGCTCACAAAATATCTCTAAATATAATATATATTTTTTAAAAACTAAGATAACGAAATGACTAAAATCCAATTCATGGATTAAGTTATAGAATTTTGATTTTGTTCGTAAAATAAAGAAGCGTTTCATTTTTAAGAGAATTAAGGCGTCTTAATCCTAAAAATTACGGACGGCAGTTGTTATTTTCTAAATTATGAAAAGAAACTGTTTGCTATCAAACACTTATTCAATCTGAAATTCGCTTAGTATTTACAGTATTAGTATTTAGTATAGTAATTTCAGTTATTTAGCTTACAAGTTATATTTATGCCATGTGTTTAGACAAAAGTTAATATCTTAAAATAATTTCAATTTAACTGAAACATAATTAGCCTGAGTAGTTGATGTATGTCAGGATATGAACAATTTATTAAATGGCAAATTATCAAGGATCATATTAAAATGACAAAGTTGCTTTTTGATTTAGTAAATATCGATATAATTTTTGAACACTTTTTCATTTGTTTTATTTTAAATGTTACGATCTACACATGTTTGTAGATTTAAAATCATTTTAAAAATAGCGAAAAAAAAACCAAAACCCATTTTAAACTAATTTAGCTTTAAAAATCCTAAATTGGTTTAATTTCGTTAGTTAAATTTCAATGATTAATTTAATATTTCAGTGTACACAAGCATTACCTAAAAAATAAAAATTTTGAGGAAAATTCAAAGGTTATCTATAAAAAATATTGTTACATCTGATATTAAAGATATTTTTTAAAAATATTTATGGGCGTGAATTCTATTGAATTCACTTTCGTTGTGAAGTAAAATGACAAGAATGTTATGTCATTAAAACTTTGTTAGTCAAATTATAAGTCAATGATATAAATCAATTATATTATTTTTTAAGTCTTTGGAATTATTATTCATTATCTGCAGTTATTAACTAGGCTATTGTATACATTTTTGTTTGGTATTGACTTAAAGAATAGTCACATTATATCAAAAATTTGTTTGTTGAATTAATGGCATTCGGATAAATTTTAATTCAGATTTAAATAATATCTGTCAGAAAAATTGACCATCTATTTATTCGAAATTAACGAAAAATTGTAGACTAAATGACTGGGAAATCTTCGCCTTCAATCTGAATTGAGTTGCATCTGTTGCAAATTGCAAGACTCATGACTTAATTACAAAGATTTTGGTAAAAGAAATTTGTTTTCCGTTTGGAATGAGTAGCATAAGGTGCATAGGAGAAAGATCTTTACAGTTAATTACAGATGATAAAAAATACTTTCCAAACAATTCCATTCTTCCCATATTTTTCCCCTTCTTTTACTTTATCCTGCAATCGCAATGCATTTTTTATGTTTAAATTGATTTTAAATGTAAAAGTAGAGATTAAATAGTATTTTACAAATTGGTGTGTATAATAATTATGTTTTAAATGTAGTTTGAAATTTATATTTGTAACAACTTATTATCACATTATTAATTAATATGGAATTTTAAATTAATGTTTTCAAATTAAAGTTTAGGAAATTCAAATTTTGTGGAAATTTAATGAGTAAAAGTTTAAAATTCTGACAACTAAAAATTTAAAGATTTAAACGATTCTTAAAATTGAAATGAAAAATAAAAATTTTAGGAAATGCAAGTCAATATAATATGTGTTTACTGTAATAATTACTCAAAAATAAATTATTTAAAAGCTTTAGAAATTTGTATTTTTACGATAGCATATTTTATTTAATGTGAAGAATTAGGTTTTATGTTATTAAAATCCCACCGAAGATTAGAACTTGTAAAAACTTGCATATAATTTGTTTTAATGGTTGTACAATATTTTTGGAGGATATTGCAAAATACAAAAAGTTGAGTTTTCTCTTGAAAAAGTTGATATTTAACATTCAAATCAGGATTGAAAACAATCATATTTTTTATAAATTTAAGTAAAAATATTTTATTTTAATTTTTGCTTTAACATTGCTTTAGATTTCATAAAATATAAAAGTGTATTTACATTTAAAAAAATGTTCCTGAAATAATAATTATTTGTTAATTTAAGAAAAAATTAAAAGCTATATTTGCTTTTTTATGCTTTATTAGCTTATTTAATTATTTTGCCAACTCAAAAATTTATTTTAATGTTTTTTTTTTCTGTAGAAATGTCGTTTCTTTTATTTAGATCTTTCAAGATATTTCTTCGTTTAATTTCTAGCAAAATTGAAACTAATTTAAATTTTAATTTCACAACACATAAAATAATACTTTTCACAAAGGTAAAAAATTATTTTTATGACATTATTTTCAAAAATAAATTTTTGAATTTCCTCTTAAAATGTAAGACTCAAAAATCTGCTGACTGGTCAATCTTTAAAAATAAATAAATGAAATACTTGATCAAATATTTTTGCTTCAATATTTAACTTTGAAAGAAAAATTTCTTCCCTAGTGAGGAGCAAATGTCAGATTTTCAACAAAAAAAATCAAGATATTCAAACTGAAAATATGGTAATTTCTCATCAGAAATTAATTTGGATACGTTTTAAAAGGAATAAATTTTATTAAAAAAATATAATGACGATACAATGTGTACAGAAATAATAATTTAAAGAAATGAATTGATTTGAGTGATGTTTACTTTTTGTATTCGAAGTATTGCAATATCATAAAAAATTCGAATTTAAGATTTTGAAGAATCTAAACATTGCAGACCTCCATAAGTAAAAAAATAATAATCAGAATTACAGAATTAAGGTTTTTTTTGTCTATCTTTTCTTCTGCCCCATGTGAATATGATTATAGAGTATTGAGCTAAATGGATGGAATTCGGTGCATGTAATTAAATACAAGTTCCTCAATTTTTATCTGAATTTCAGCATAATTACTTCAGTGGAATTTTATTGCGTATTTTTTTGTTCGTAAAAATACATCCCATAAACTACAAAGAATAAAGATATAGATCGTTAACATTGTTGTGCTTAAGTTTAACATTTAAATTTTAGAATCTTATCAAATCCTTGAAACCATTTATTACCCATCAGTCAATAATTTTGCATGTACATATCGAACATAACATAAAATCGATGGTATTGAAGAGAATTAGTTAATCCGTAATATTACGATCTCACTCTGTGTAATGGTTCGAAGCAAACACTCTACATTTTTATATTATAAATGGATCTTTATTCCACAATAACTACATCGCGTGTTTTGTCGTTGGGACGTTCTCTCGTGTTTTTTTTCGTGCTGTCTGAAAGACGGGAATTCTAAATCATGTTCCGATTCCAGGCCATTTGAGGATTAATGAAAATGAAACATGCATCACAATTTGGCCTGATCACTCCGAGAAAATTGGAACAATCGTTACAATATAAATAAATAAGGTTCCGCAAATGATTTTGGAATTAAATGTTTTGTATGAGTTAATGGTTCCAATCGGTCAGATGAAATAACTCTAATGTACACATATATAAAGATTCAGCAAATATGCTAAATTTCTGGCAAACGCCTATATTTCGACACCATAATCTACAAATGTCTTGAAAGGAATTGGCTACAAGTTGGATATCCCCAATTTAAAATGGGGAGAAGGAGAAAAGATTATTGGAAAGCTCATGAGAAATTTTTGGATGACTATACCCACTGGGTTCTGAACGTTACAATTACAAGGAATCAATATACAAGGAAAACTATTCTATTGCAAAAAGGGCATACTTAATTAAAAACCGTGATAATAATTTAAAAATAATTTTTAAAACATTGACGATTTCATATATTTGAACTGTTGCAAATTTTTCATAAACTATTTTGATTGACTCCTTCATTTTCGTGTAATTTACTTTTTAATTCACAACAAGCTAATCCATTTTCAATTAATATATTTTAAATGCAATATATATATAAAATATTACATAGCGGGTTAAATGCAAGAATATGTATTATACATCGAGCTAAATACAAGAATATGTATTATACAACGGGTTAAATACAAGAATGTGTTATACTCGAATATGTTACACAAAGGTTAAAATAAGAAAGAAATATTGTAAAATTAGAAAAAATACTTTATACAAGGTAATAAGTAATAAAAAAGACATATGAGAAGTTTCAAAATTGTTCTAATGGAGCGTGAGGTTTTTACTTAAAAAATGGTTTCATAAAAGAATACAACACATTTCAATATTCTGAATCGGAGCAATCATTTTCCATAGGTTTAAGGGGACTCGGTACCAAAAAAAATTTTTTTCCACAATTTTTAATAAAATTATTAACTTTTGTGACAGATAGATGTCAATTGTGTATACAAAGAAATTTCTAAAATATTTTTCAAATTCAAAAGTTACAAATTTAATTTTTTTTAATTTTTTTAAAAAAATTGAGCATTTTTTAAAAAATCTTTCTTCTTCTGCAATTTTCAAAATATTTTCCTCAAATTTTTTTGAGGAGGACCTCATAATGCATGTAACAAAAATAGGGATCCGTTTTTTGATATCTATTTTAGTTATTGAGAAAAAAATGTTTTACAAAATTTTGTGAAATTTTTTTGGAAAATATCAGATTTTTTCACTTTGAACATTTTTAGAAAAAAATTTAATCAAAATTTTAACAAATCGATCCCTAATTCTATTAAGCATACATTTAAGAGTGAGCAGAAAAAAATTTATGCAATTACAATAAAATGTGATAGACTTTTAGCATTTTGTAGCAGACAAAATTTTGAAAAAAGGCAAACTGAGAAAAACAACTTTAAAGTTTTCATCACAATAAAATTATAATAAAAACAGCTCATATGAAGTTAGATTTTTTCAGAACAATTACACGGAATTTGTAAGGGTTAAGATACTAATTTTATTGATATATCTTATTATCATATTTATTAATGACCATTACCATATATAGGAATTATCAAAAAAAAATTAAGGAAAAAATTATAAAATGATCACTTTTTTTAATTCAATAAATCTTTTAGTAAAAATACTTATAAAATGATCTGCAATTCTGTATATCATCTAAGCAATACTATACAGTAACAATTCAAGGCCATTTAATTAAAATTTAAATGAATTCAGCCATTTTGAATGAGTTAAATTTTCTAGACAATGCATGCCATAAAAAAACATACATACAAAAATTTTCACTATGAAATAGTTTATATAAATGCATAATATTTTAAATAATATATTATCATTAAAACATAATTCTATAAAAGTTTTGTGTTAATCTGAGACATATAGATGAAATAATCAAAGCACAATTAACATAAGCAGTAACGACATATTTGAAAATGACAAAAAAAATGTACAAAAAATTTATACAGTAAGGTAATATGGTGTATTATTATTCAGAGCAAGGGAATGGGATTTCCTTTTAATGCGAGCTTTTTCGAAACCAATTTAAAAGCAGGTAAGCTATAAATAAATTAAGTAGTCTTGAAAAAGACAGTTTTTCTTTCAAATTGATTATAATATAACTAATGGTAAATTCAATCAAAAACATCAACGAAAGCGGTAAAACTATAAATAAACAAGGATTTACTGTTATTGTTTCAAACTTTGCCTCTTTTTATTTCATGGAAAAAAAGAGGGGCTTGGCTTGGCTACTCGCACATAAAATATATCTGATGAAAACACAGGAAGTGGGCATTCCAGCTGATATCGCGTTAGACAAAATAGTTCCATATCTCATTAAATGATGGATTGGTTTAAAATTTTCAGAATAACAAGTCAAAGGTTCAAGAATCAATATTCACTAAAAATCAGAAAATAGACATTTTCATCGATTTTCCGAAATTTTGAGGTACCGAGTCCCCTTAAAGTTAAATTATATTTTAATACAATTTAAATATACTTTTTTCTTGTGATTAATAATTTATAACTGTTATTACTTATAACAGTAACAAGAAAATAAGAGGCAGAAAAACTCCATTTCGTTAGTTTCCTTATTTTCTCTTAAAGAAAAAAAGACAAACTTTTATGTCCTGTTCCGGGAATTGTAAGACACTTAAAAAGCAAGTAACAGCTGTAAAAATCCTATTCGACAAGATATTTTGTGGTTGAAAGCAGAAATCATTGCTACATTTCTTAGCAGATAATAAATAGAGATTTAAGACTTATAAGAAATTAGTCCTGTTAATAGCGAAGGTAGTTCTTTTAAGTGTAACATTCTTTGAAATGCTGAAGAGAAAACGAAACTCTAAAACCGAGGGTGTAAAAATTACGTACTTTATTTTTGCACTGCCTTAGTCTTTTTTTTAAAAGAAAATAGTAGAAAAAAAGAATTGCAGTTGTTTTGTGAAGCAAGCAATCACGATCGATCCTGATTGGTACGTTTTGGAATGCGCATTCATTCTTCAATTCCTATCGGTGTTCTTTTCTCTTTGAGTTTTCATCGTACATAAGAATCTTTTACTTGGAAATTCATTTCATTTTATCCAGTTCATAAAACTTTTAAAAATTTACAAAAAGAGACATTTTTTTAATTATTATGTGAATTTTCAAAGTAATTTCTCATCTTTAATCTTATATTTTAACTTTATATAATGTTGTCACCATTTAAAGGAAATTAGTGGTCGAGAAGGCCTGGTTGGTAGAGGGTTGGACTCGTACTCCTTAGGCTACGAGTTCGAAACTCACCGGCCAAAAGATTCCCCAAGTGTATGGCGATTGGCGCTCGTTAAATCTGTTGGTGGTCGAAAAGTCCTCCATATCGAGAGTAATACCACTGGGAGTATTGGGTCAGAGGTGATCGTTCTCTATTCCACGTCTAAATTACGATCTGAGATGTATGAATGAATGTGCATGAATGAAGTCCACCCCCTAAAAAGGGTTGTGACGGGTGTGTAGCTAAGTCGTTCTCTTGGCCCGATGGCGCAACTTGTAAAACAAAAAGACGCATTTCTTAGGATTAAAATCTGCTGATCGTATCAGCGGAGGCTTGTCTATGGCAAGTTCCATTAGTCACAACGCAACACATACACACACCAGGAAATTAGCGCACATTGTATTTGCAGGATACGATTTTAAAGAATGACTAAATTATGAGGTAACAATATGCGAATATAAAGGCAGCAGTAGTATCTTTTACAAAATGTATAAATGTGCATTGGCTTTGCTTTTCTTTGCATTCAAGTAATTCATGAAAAAGTATTTCAAATGGGATTATGACCTCACGGCTGTAATCAACAGACTTTGAACGTCGAATGGTAGTCAGATATAGATGCATTGGACATTTCCTTTCTGAAATCTTTATGGAACTCAATATTTCGAGAACAATAACGGCAAGGGAATATTTCACTTTAGTTATAACTTCAAACCGTGCACAGTAATGAATTATCTGCTCGTAATAAACTAAACATTTTATTTACTTCTAGAGTTGTTAGACAACGTGGTGTAATCACAGGAATCAATGCGAATTTACTACCGACGTTAAGCAAGATTCAGACTATTGTTAGCTAAAAAGGTCATGCTTGGAATGGCAACTACTTTCATTGTCCCATTAAGGTATCGTGATTTTCTTGAGGGGCGTGAGGCCTCCTGTTGAGCGTAATAATAGGTCTCATTTGAATGTTTGTGCAGGACAGTGCTGCAAAAAATTGGTTGAGATATGGCGGCAGAAAACGCTGGTTGCAGCTGCTTTGTTGGGCTTATGACCTTACCGGTTGGGCCCTAGATGATTGCAAAACCTCGGCCTGATTAGGGGAATCCTGATTTTAGAGTGTTGGTAATAATGTATGGTTGTGATATGGAGCCTCGAAAACCATGGAAGCAGTTTCTTGAATTGTAATTATTGAAATAAGGTGTCGTTTACCCTTTTTTAAAACTTTTTTTAAATATTCCCTAATAATCTATATCAAGTATTTTCAAAAATGTATTTCTATAACATATGTATATAGTAACATTAGTACAAACAATAATTGATTCAAAAACAACACTGACAAAATTCTAGAAGAAAATGTGATGTGATAAAGTAATATATTTTTCCCTAATTAGTTATTTCTTATGTCAGCAAAGAAAAAAATTATTTCAATTACTTTTTTATTAAATAATTACAATTACTATAGGTATTTTATCAAAAATTTATTTATTTTTGCAAGAATCGATCTCGCATTCTTCACCTTCAAGTGAAAAGTATAGAAATCCTTGCACTATGCCGATTAAGCTTCTGCCTGTTGATTTCTGTTTTGATTACTAATTACTAAAGCTCTGTTTAAACTATTAAAAATTAATTTAATTTAATTAAATAATTTGTATTTGAAAAAAAAACATATAGTTTCAGCCACTATAATTTTAAAAAAAATGTATTTGAACATGAAGAGATGAGTAAAGAGTATTTTATTAATGGCAAAAATTTGGAAAAATATATATGCATAGGGAGAGTGTAAACTAATAGTAGAAATTGAAGAAAAAATTGAATTTTCATCTCGTTCTTTTAATCGAAATTTTCGTAACAAATATAAATATCTACTACCTTTAATCTTAGCCACAAAAAATTCGCAACTCTCTTTAATTATGTGACTTCAGTATTTATTTTTCTGGTATTTTATTTTACACGTTTATTTAGAAAAAGATAATTTTTGCTTAAAAGTTATTGGGTTACACCACAAAAGTCGAAGGATGGTAATATCAACTTGTGTTCTTTATGTTGCTTTTCCAATTAATCTTTTTTTTTTAATTTAGTACTTTAAAAAGACATACAATAGCTAATTATATTTCGAAGCAATCACAGAAAAATCTTTATTTTTTGTTAAGGATTTCCTTTTTTATCGTTTCAGTTCTAGCTATCACGAATTAAACAAATTTGACGGGAATTTATAACTTCAAGTTTTTAGTTACATCTTGTTAAATTTAATTTTGCATTTTTCTCCTTATTACTTGAAGAAATAAGTAGCCATTTTAACAATTTTTTTAAAAAAAATATCATGATAATCATATTTAAAAACTGCACAGTTAAAAAAAATGTTTGGAAAAAAAGCAGAAAAAAAACACTTTAATATTAAATGAGAATTTGAAATTAAAATATTCAAACAATGTCTTACATTAATGAGTTTAAAAAGAAATAAACAGTGTTAGTAATTAATACATAATTTTATATTTTTCGTAACTACAATCTGTATATTTTTTTTCTCGTGAAAATATACTATTTCAAAAATAAACACTTAGAAATATTAATTAGAGTAATTACCTAAAATATTTAAAAAAACCCATTAAATTTTATATTATGGAATCCTCTCTCACATTATAACTAATTTACATTATTTAATATAAATTTTTATGCATGAAATGGGACTTAATTTTTCAATTAGTAAAAAAAAAAGAAAAGTATTTAAATTTAATTTTGCTATTCTATTTAGAAAGATTTATTTTATGCTTAAAAGATACCGGGTAACACCACAAAAGGTGAATGCTTAGTTAATATTTTATTTCCCATTTTTATTTTAAAATTCAGTAAATATAGTTCTAGCCATAGTTTTAAAATCCGGTTGAAAGTATAAAAACGAGAGGAATTTTTAATCAAAATGGAAAAAAGAATAAAAAACCTTTCTAATTTGATTACTTTTGTAACCTTTTTTTTTTATTTTCAACAGCAACTTTAATTACTATATGCTTATACAAAATAAGCCTATTGAAACACACACCACTCTACAAAACATTAGGTAAGTTTCGTGCATTCAGTATAGAAATGAATGTAAGAAGGGTTTCCACTCCAATTTTAAAATAGGAAAGTGGATTTTTTCTCTTACCTGGATTTTTAAAAAGAACCGCTACGTTACAATATTACTGTCTTTCTATTTGCTCTGAAAAAAAAAACGATAATTCAATTTTAATACGCGTAAGTTCGTCCTATAACATTAAAGCTCTTTCCATGCTCTTTCTTTTTCACATTTATAGAATTTTCTTGAATCCAAAATTCCTGACGACAACATTTTTCAAAATTATTTTTTTTACTGATTTCTTTTTTGAAGAAGCATCACAAGAAAAAGATGATTCTTATGATGAAAATTATTTCCTTGCTTAAGATCACTAAAATGAAGTGAATGTTTTTCTTAAAAATAGACTTTTAGAAAACCTTTGATGGATTTTAATTTTTAACAGTTTAGATGTTTTTCACCATGAAAAGAGTACTGGTAAACTTTAGAGTACAAGGTATTTTTAAAGAAATTATTAATGTGAAAATTTTTCAAAATGCTTTATAATTTTTCTTAATTTTATATAATATGACTGTGCCTTCATCAAACTCTATTTAAGTAAACCAAGAAAAATAATTTACGATAGTTTTTTTAAAAAAAAAGACGTACATTTTACAGATAATTAAATGTATAATATAACAAAATAATAGATAATTATAAAAATAACTTAAAAAGATAATTAAAATAGATAGTTAAAAGTAAAATATAAAAGTATTAATTAAAAGCCATTATTGGTCTTTACTTAAAATAAACAATTTTTTAAATAAAATTATAATTAAAAGTCTTCATTTAAAATAAGTAATTAAAAGTATTTTAAATCTAAATTACTTCAAATAGTTCTGAAAAACTCATTAATATGCTAGTTATAGTTTTATTTTATGATTTGGAAATGCTTGAAATAACCGTTTCAAACTCTGTTGCAGGCAACTAAATATTCAATCAAATGATGGATTTCAATTTCGTTGGTAACAAATATTATGTAATATACATGAAAATACATTCGAAATTATATGAAAGCATTATTAAATGATTTTTTTTTAATTATGTATTCCTCTTCTTTTCTGAAATAATTTATCTCTACTAACCATAAAGATAAATGCGTGTGCTTTGGATAAAATTCTGCAAAATATTTTATCCACAACTAGTAATCTGATACATAGTATACGTTGGAGAGTAGAGATATCCATCTTGTAGTACATTTTTATAAATTTTCATTGGAATTAAAAATATTAAAGGACAAAAGTAAATGTAACGCTCTTGAAAATTTTTAAACCAGTATGATTTCAATTATATCAATTTAATATTCATGAAATTTTATTTTTGAATTCTGGATTTATTTTGCATATTTTATTTTACAAGAATTCGAAGGATTCTTGTAAGACTCTTCTCTTCTTGTAAGAGCTTTTAATTCTTGTACAAGAATCAATGCTGTTTTCGTCGTTCTATAGAGTTTAAGCAAGACAGTGCAGTTTAATGTGAGTTTCTTCCATTTATGTTCGTTCATTTGGAAGGATTCGGTCTGACATCTCTGTAGTTTATAAGAATTTAAACGAGAAATAACAATACAGAAAAGAGAATCAAGACGAATCGAACATTTACAGTTTTAATAGCATATGGTACTATAAGATTGGCCTTCGTTAAAAATGTAAACTATTTTCAGAACACTTGTAAGACAATTAAAATGAGCCCCATTAATATCTGAAAGTTTTATAGGATAATTGTCATGAAGTTATATCTAAGCGATTTATCTAAAATTGAATAAAACTAAAATCTCAGGCAAATCGTTCATTTGAGAGAGGCAATGATTTATTAAAAAAGCATGATACCAAGAATAAATGACTTTATTATAAATATATCAGTGAAATAGTAGTACATATATTGTTAACATACCGATAATTGAAGAAACATTGCAGAAATATCGTGTGTAAATGTGATATTTTTAATAATTTTTTTGGAAAGTTCTAAAGTTAAATCTTTCTTAGCCTAATTTTCTACTTGACGAACATGATTCAGTTCTTGAATTCTGTAAAATAAATGCAAGAAGTTTGGTTTATGCATATGTTTAAACAACATAATTTTGAAATTAGAATAAATACAATGAAGTATAAAATAGTTAACTGATCATCTTTTATACATGAATTTAAATTTCATATTTGAAATATATGAAATTTAAATTCATGTATAAAAGATGATTTATCAATTGAATCTACGCCAATAATTATTTGCTTATTTAAATTTAAACTACCTGTTATTTTAATACATAACAATACACTTAATTGATTATTAATAATACATTAATAATACATAATACATTTAACTACTTAATAATAATACATAATACATTTAACTACTTAATAATAATAAATTTGACAACTTAATACTTTAAAACTATTGTAACAAATTTAAGGGAACACGATATTTGAAATAGTATACTATAAAAAGGTTTAGTCCATAAATTACTCAAGTTTTGAAAAAAAAATTTAGCTTATATTTTAAATAAATTAATAAAAATCTGACATGAATTATTCAAAAAATTACCGATTAATTAGTAGAATTTTTTTTTATTTCTATTTTTTCAGTTGTTTTGTTACGCTTACTAAGAAATGATAATGAAGTGTCAAAAGAAATGTAATACTATGGATATGAGACCGGATTACACTGAAAAAATAAATTGACACTACTAAAAAGTCTCAAAATCGCTTACGGTTTCAAATATTAGAGCAAAATTTAAAGAGGATTTTCATTTCTTCCATTTCTGGAAAATTTCGAAAAGGTTAAGATTTGCTGTGCTATCAATTTCGACAGAGCATTTTCTGTCAAAATGATCCCTCTTAATTTTTTAACGTTTTATTTTTTTTTCCAATTATGACGGGAAATTTTGTTTCTCCTTTTTATTGCTGTATAAATATTTTATTACAAGATATCTGTCGAAAGATGCCAACCAGGGAGTGATTTCATTTCATTCGTTGGTCTGAAGACATTGTGGTGATTGTTATACATATAAGCCAGATAACATCCCTCGGACCGAAGTGCACTTTTGGCCCAACGGATATGTTACTCGGCTACCTACCATAAGATTTTGAGTTCGGGCCTAGCGTATCCGCTACACCTAAAGTTGTAACCCGTCGACCGACCTTGGATAAACGCAACCATCTGGCATAGCTCCGTTCAACTGTCGTGGCTCTCTCTATCGGCGACTCAAAGCTTTAGACGCGCATAAAATACGGCAGTTATTAACTTCTCATAAGTATTGTTCGTGAAACTCACTGGGGAGATACCCTGTGGTGATTGCCATACATATAAACCTGATAACATTCCTCGGACCGAAGTGCACTTTTGGCCCAACGGATTTGTTACTCGGCTACTAACCTCAAGATTCGAAGTTCGGGCCTAGCGCTATCCGCTATTCATCCTAAAACATCAAAGAATGGTGTCAATTTTTCATTACATTTTTCTTCTTATTTACTTTTTCTCATCTCTAGGATTTACATATACTTTTCCTTAGGGTAGTCTATGTCGTATATTTCATTATTCATCACATGTGAAATCGCTAACAAAAATGTTTAATTATAATTCTCTAAGAAGGTTTTTCTTACCATATTATGTATTCCCAATGCACCTGCAGGCGAGGCAGAGACTAATTTTCAATCTTAATCAAAGAAACAACCTTGGATTGTAGCAGGAATTAATACAGAAAAAATATAGAATTCATTTTTCATCGTTGATCCTTTGAAACATTTTTCTTTCGTAATCTAAGAAGTTGCAGAAAGAGGGCTCCAGGGATTATAAAAATACATTAACTGGAACAATGAAAGAAAATATGTAGAAATCTCTGGAGTTATACTTTTATTATCTCAATAAAGTTATGTAAAGTTTTATGTTCATTGTATATATTTAAAAAATGTAAATATTTCATAATGAAGAACAATAAGAATTAATGAGTTTTTGACTATGCAATTAGATATAAGATACGATTAACATTTTATTATGGTAATGAATTTTCTTAAAATATCTGCTGTTGTGTTCATCTGTAACTAATTATAATTGAAGTTTCCATTGTTTGATTCAAAAATTTTAATTGTGTTATTTAGTTTCATCAAAACATAGTTATTAATTTTTTAAAAAATAATTTATTGTTGGATATTTTTAGAAATTAAATATATGAATGTTTGTAAGAAAACAAATAAATCTATAATATGTGAATATTATGAAGATATAAGAATATATAAATGATTCTGAAGGAAGTTAAAACAGGAGCATTATTTATGAATAACACTATACCCTACTATTAAAATGATCTTATTTGCTGTGTTTTATAATATGTTTTTAAAAAAATGATTATATTTTATTCCTTTTTACATAAAAAGTATTGCTAATGAAACAGTTTTAATCCCAAGTAATATTGAGCATATATCAATAGTAAAAAAAATATAAGTATGGAAACATACTATATGCTCAATAATAAATATGGATATCTGAAATATTTATATCCCGAAATTTAAATATGTAAATAAATAATAAATAAAATTTATATATACAGATAAAGCTAATATCTAATAAGGGGTACGTTTAATAAGCAAGAAAAAACAAAAAAAAAAAAAAACGCCGCTAAGTTGGCATGTAAAACAATAAGCACTTTTTAAGAAAGGATCAGAGATAGAAAGACGAAAATATGCACTGATTTTTTTTAAAGATAAAATAAGATTAGATAAGATATGATAAGGTAATGATAATTTTGAATGTATTAAAGTAAAAATTGTTTCAAAATGCATAATTTAAAACTAATGTATTTTTGAAAATATCTCTTTCAAGTGAGGAACTTAGACTTCAAAAAATAAGCAAATTAATAACTTTAATAGTTAAATAAATTTAAAATTTTATTTTTAATCAATTAACATTTTTAATCATTATAAGATATATGACAAGTAATTAATATTTTTAATACATTAAATATTATTTGTACATTATAAGTCAGCATGCCATAGAGGTTCATATTTTGAATTCAATAAATGCTGTATATATATATATATATATATATATATATATATAATATAAACTAATACTAGATTTCAGTTATATTTTATGTAAATATTAATAATTTTATTTTGGTTTTA
>JAOUZG010022062.1:601235-618783 GCA_026289955.1 Argiope argentata
TCCTTTACTGTAGATGTTTTTACAAAATTTCTAAAATAAAGTGGCAATTTCCGTATAAATTCTAAAAGTCGGTTTCGTTTTAATGAGAAAATTAATTATTTACTATACAAATTTTTTTTACAATTTATTCATCCATCTTTCATAAGTAATTAAAAAATTTTATTAAATATAAAAAGTGAAAGATGATAAGAATATAGTAAGATATTTTGGTGATAAAGGGGGGGGGTAAATATAATTATTTAATTTTTACTTTCTCGCACATGAATTGTGCCAAAAACATTATTGATTAAATCAAAAATACCCGATTTTATGCTTCAAAAAAATCAAGATTTTGCAAATTGTCATGTTTTAATTTTCTACTAGACCATAAAACGGAATTTTCTTTGTTAATTTTTTTCTGCGAACTTGATAATTCAATGGAGTAAAATTTTATGCATAGAGTTAGAACACTAATTTGCAGTTTAATTCTGTTAAGATATAAACGGAATCCATTTATCTGCTTTACCGAATATAACTGAAACATATTTCCAAATATGAATTTCAAAAATGTAAAGACCTATATAAAGTTTGGTTCAGAGTGTTAGTAATATTTGTAGATGCTTGAGTCTTATCTCTGAAATAGTTGATTGATTGTTTATCATCAACTTTAGCATATTTGAAAGCACATTAATTCGAAAACACGACCGCTTAAATAAATAAAATCTGTTGTGCATTCATGGTACAAGTATCGTAGCTCTAAATGAAATTTTTATTTCAGTGGGTAAGGAAAAATGTCCAAAATGCATATACAGTTTTGTGGTATTGTTATATCAATCACTTGTCAAGGAATGATTGCTGAAAGTCATTTGATGTAGTCATGCTGTCATAAAATATCATTTAAAAATACTGTATTCACGGCAGAGATCCATATTTCGCAAAAACTATTTTTAATTTAAAGGGTGGTTAGAGGATGAAGGGGCATATTTTATGCATAGAAATACAGCATGTTTTATGTATATTTCCCAATGCATATTTTATGCATAGGAATTATTTGTAAATTCTTTCCGTTGGTTATATTCTTATGTGAAGAGTATACAGTATTTTTATGATTTAATTTAAGGGGGAATTTTAAAAGTAATCAAAAATGCATTGAAAGTTAAAACAATTAATGAGTATGTTATTTAAGAGTAAAATAACTCTCTTTAAAGAGTATGCAGTATTTTTACTTATACATTTGTGAAACAATCAAGGATCAAGAAAATGTATGAAAGAAAACCGTCCACCTTTTACATTTTTGATACCGCAAAAATTCTTCATTACTTTAAGTATTATTTATGCATTATTTTAAATGATATGCTTCAAATTATTATATTTTTAAAGACAAGATTTACTTAAACTGTGAAATAAATTTTGTATATAATTCTCCAGTACGATGATGACCAGTCTCACATTTCGAAGTTAAGTGAGGGTATCTTTTTTTCGGATACTTTTGATAAATGTTGAGCTGTATTTCTACCAACAAAATAGATAACTTAAATTAAATATTTTATATATTCATCTGATTTGATAATGGAAGCGTTTTGATTATGAGGTAAGCTAAAATCTATTGAGTATAAGTCCTATTTTGCTATTTTAAAAGAATTAAAACATTTTATACGCTTCCTGTACAATCCTTCAAGATAATTTGTGCTGGACCCTCAAAAATATTAGGTTTGATGTATTTTGTTTTTTTTTTAATATTTTTTAAGTACGTTTAGTAATTATTGTTTAAAAGATTTTTATAATATAGTCTGAATATTATGAAATTCGAGTGTTTTTAATTGTGAAACAAATGTCATTTCATTTTAAGTCTAAACTACGATTTATTTAGAACTTTTTTTTTCAATTTTTTTTTAACCTTACGATATTACTTCTCCCTTGTGATAGTGTTAAAAGTAGTTTATTGGAATACTATTATGCTTTCTGATATTTTTGAAACTCTAATTATTGACGACATTCATAGTATAGAATTGATGTGAACGCTTTAAAATTCCTTAAGACGCGGCGTTAAATTATAATCATGTGTAGTTCATTCTTCAGTTGTTGTATAGAAGTGATCTTAGAAGCTTTCTAGAAGTTAAATACCATATTCCAACCAGATCTCACAGACAGGAAAAAATGGGAATAACCAACCACAAAAAAAAACATTTGCGGAAACTGATGTTGAATCCTGAGAATCAGAGCCGACCATGGTACAACCCATCCCTTCATCTTAAGGGACTAAGTAACCTAATGATCGAATTCACACCATTCCTGTACCCAACAGAGTAGCGAGAATCATCCCCATACCGGAAGCTTGTCATTCTTAAACCTGAGGTACCCCTTTTAAGTATAGAAGATGAGATAAGGTGTTTAGAAGATTGAAAAGACCTATGGATTTTGCATATTTAAAATAGTTATTTGATTTTCATTTTGCTAGGCTATATTTTTTGTTTGTTTTCTAAATTTTATATTTTTTATATATGCACATAATCATTTGATAAAACCATTGTTTGATTTTTCCACCTTTAATATTACAATTAATATTCAAATTTTATCGAATGAAAAAAAAATACTATTATTACAAAAATAGAGTCAGTAAATCCTTGTAGAAAGTGTAAAATGAAAAAAATTAATAAATAAATATCCATTTATTGATTTCAAATTATGAACTTGGTGATGACGTATAATAAAAACTGTGCTGTTGAATGTTTGCTTGCATCAAATATTTTTTTAAAAAAAGTTTTTACAGATCTTTAAAACTTCAACAAAATAACGTTTAATATATTTTGAATTGAAAAATATAACTTAATGCACCTTTTAATTTAATGAATTTGTAGATGAAGCTTTCTATTTATCATTTAAATTTCAGAATTTTGAAAATCGGAATCATTTTCAAATCCTAGTTAAAGGAAAAATAGGTTAAAATGAGAACTTTTTCATATTTTTTGAAAATTAAAAATATTTATAAATACTCTCAAATCTAGCCATTACTGCAGGTTTTTAACTTTGAGCTACGCAGTTAATTACGAAGTTTTTTATAAAAGGTAAATCCATTAAAAGAAATACGATTCTACAAAACACTAAGTAAAATTTTTATGAAATGTATGAATACCCGAAAGAAGAAAAAAGTTTACTACTCTATTTTTTAAAATAGAAATCGGATTTTTACCTTCTCCTTAATATTTTTAAAGCACGGTTACATTATAATATTAAATTCTTTTTTTTTCAGATCAATTTGAAAGAAAATGTTAATTTAGTCTTAAAGCACTGACTGAACCTTATCCAATACCATAAAAGCTTCTACAGACTTTTTCTTTTCTTTTGCTTATGCAACTTTAAAGAATTTTCTAAAAAGTAAGATTCCGGTTTCTTTTTTATAAATGATATTTTTTCTTCTTTTAGTTCAATTAGCAGTTCAGTCAGCAATGCAGAATTAAAGTGTGTTTCACTGTTAGCGGTAGTGAAGTAATGGACTCTTATAATGCTTTTTCTGAAAGGAAAAAAAACTATGTTTGATTTGTTTGATAAATTCAAAGTGATATGAAATAACTTTTTATCTGATGCTTAAAATACTCTTAAAACAAGGATTTCATGAAATTTAACAAATAATTTTTGAAAAACTATATTGATATGTATATAACAGAAACAGACTATACTAATTGTTTATATACTAATACAGAATATACTAATAATATCCCGAAACTACCATTTTTCGAAAATTTTACCTCACTAAGGGTTGAGACGCAGAAAGTTGAAAGAAATTTTAATTTTTGGCCTTGTTTTCTGATTTAGAATACACTTTTCTTTTCATTTTTTTCTTCTTCTAAGATTAGTCAGTTTCATTTCTTACTGTATTATTTTATTTTAATTCAAGATTAAGTATTATTTCTGATATATTAGTTCAAAGTAAAAACAAACTTTTAGTACTGGATAAAGGAATATTATGAATTATGAATGATAATGATGATGATATCCTGTCCACTTTACGACGGAAAGAGGGGGTGCAGTAGCTTCTGGGGGTATGTACCCCATCCGAGGGCAGAAGTCTGACTTCTAGCTTATATGGGGATAACACACACAAATTCGCTTGCACAGCCCATGTTTACAGAGGGGGGACATTCACACAACTCACAGATATTACAAAGAACAACCATGCCTTAACCGGGACTCAAACCCGGGCACCCAGATCACGAGAGAGACGTACTTCCTTTGTGCCCAGACAGCGGCAATATTATAAATAATATTAAATGTCACCAAAATTATATATAGTTGTTATTCGATGACCGTTATAAAAATAAATAACAGAAAACTACCCTAATTTATAAAAAAATATTATTTTGAAAAAAAAACTAAATTTCAAAATTTTATGAATATATATATATTTTTTTTCATTTTTTTTCCTTTATCATTCAAATTTTAGGTCTCCTACTATGAATACAAATTGCTTTTAAACGTTTTATTGTGATTTAATATAATTTTCGAACAATATCATTAGTTTTCCGCAAATTTTTGGACTACTAAATAAGCAAATAAATCTAGTTTAATGAAATGCGTGAAGTCCATGAATGGCTGCAAGTGATCTGCAAGCAGCTGAACATAAACATTTCCAGTCAAAGATCGGTTCAGTTGCACCAGAGAACCGAGTCCATACCATGTAAAAACAGCCCACACCATTATGAAGCCACAACCAGCTTGAACAGTGCCTTGCTGACAGTTTGGCTCCATGGCTTCGTGGGGTCTGCGCCACACTCGAACTCTACCATCAGCTCGCAACAACTGAAATCGTGACTCATCTGACCACGCCACGGTTTTCCACTGGTCTAGTGACCAGTCGATATGCTCACGAGCCCAAGAGAGTCGCTGCAGGCGATGTCGTGCTGTCAGTAAAGGCACTAGAGTCGGTCTTCTGCTGTCATAGCCCAAGGAAGACAAATTTCGCCGCACAGTCCTATTGGACACGTCCCTCGAACGTCCCACATTGATTCTTGCAGTTATTTGACGAAGTGTTGCGTGTCTATTAACACTGACCATTCTACACAGACATCGACGGTCTCGGTCGTTAGGTGCAGGTGGTAGGCCACCGCGCTGTCCATGATGGGATGTGATGCCTGAAATTTCATAATCTCGGCACACTCTTGATACTGTGGATCTCGGAATGTTGAATTCACTAACGACTTCTTCAATGGAATGAACCATGCGTTTAGCTCCAACTAACATTCCACTTTCAAAGTCTGTTAATTCTCGTCGTGCCGCCATAAATCACGAAAAACCTGTTCACATGAATAACTTGAACACAAATGAAAGCTCTGGAAAACGAACTGCGCATTTATACTTTTTCGCTGCGATACTACTTCCATCTGTATATAAATTAAAATTGATAACACCACAAAATAACGAATTTCCATGGCATTCAGAAAATGTTTACAAAGCATTTATAACCAATTACTATTTTGAATATCAAACCATTTTATCCATTACATTATAGAAGCTATTTATTTTGCTCAGTCATTAAAAAAATTAATGGTGAACAAAAATTATAATTCGCATTTCTAATTCATCAGAATTTTTAATTCTCGTTCAAACGACATAAGCATTGATATTTGCGACCTGATAAAAAGAAAAAAGTTCTGCGTCTTCTTTTAATTATCTAGTTCTCATTTTTGCACTTCTTGCATTTTGTTGCGCTCGCCTAATTAGAAAGATTTAATCAAGTACCCTATATTCTATGCTTTAACGCTACATCTTGTAAACACCGCGAATGGCGACCGCCGGCTTTCTTTGCATTTTTGCACTTTTTGCTGCTCTCCCAAATGGCGAAGTTTTTACTTTTCGTACCTCAGCAAGAAATACAATATCTAATCAAATTTCAAAGCTGCCCTCGAAGATACAATCACTGGTCTTAAAAAGATTTTGTCTTCATATATATTTTTTTTCATTATGATTTTGCTGGTTGTCTTTTTTTCCCTCGCTTTTGGAGTGTATTTAAAAGAAAGTTATGGCATCAAGTTGCATTTGCATGTTATTAAGGTTATTTTTTTGTAACTTTTTTTTTCTTATATCCCTTTTGTTTATCTTACGGATAGTAGAGCTTAGTATCGTAATTATTTTAACAAAATTACTATAGCGAAATTATTTTACCGCTACTTCAGTAAGCATATTTGGAATTTGCATAATTAAAGTTTTTTTTTCTTTCTTCTTTTTTATTATTACATTAAAGACAGAATTACGCAAGCTAAAAGAGAATTTTAAATTAAGATATTCTTACAATCTTAAAGCGTGGTTTTGCTTTGTTTGAATATTCAAGATTTTTTTAAAGCTTTTTTAAAATTTTGTTCATAATTATACTTTTCTCTACATTTTTTAGATATATATTTCCGTTATTGCTTTACTGATTTTTGGTTTTGGTTTTCTAGAAAATTATCTTTGGCTTTTGAATCAGAATTGTGCAATTCCATTTCGTTTCTTATGGATAAAGGTTTATTATGTGCAAATTTACTCCTACTTTTTAATTTATTTTTTGAGCATTTTTTTTTCTTTTGAAGATTATTTAGGAGCACTTTGCATTTAAAAAATCGTTTTCGAAATATCTTTCTATACTTTTTTTATAATTTGTAACGAAATATAATGATTTCACTTTCATTTGTTTAAAAATATAACTATTATACAAGTACAACTGAAAAATTACATATTAAAGACTTCTATTAATAAATATTTTAGTTTTTTCTCGAATATTTTCAAAATCTTGGAATAATCATTGCATTTTTCAAGCTTTTTAAAATGATACACTCAAGTTCTAATTTCATTAGAAAATATTCTTAATCTTTTAATTTTCGATTTGTTTTATAAATTAGAGGTCATCTAAATTTATTGCTTTTATTTCAAAAAATAATTTCCGTAGGTAGGAATCCCTTCATTCAAATAGTATATGTTATTAAAATTATATGAAATTGTTCATAACAATTGTTTGAAAGTGATGTGAACAATTGCTTTGAAAATTTTTGTCAAAAATATTGAATAATAAATTAGAAAAAAAAAACATTACGAAAAACAAAAAAAAAATTAAAATATAGGTTTCCTTTTCTCGTAAAAGGAAAACGATATTAATGTATCGTGATTCATTTAAATATTGTCAATTCTTTTCATGCTATTAATCATTATTATCTAATTATCTTTCTTTTTTATTTTTTACTCAATAACCAATTTTTAAAAGAAAACTTTCTTTCTCTGTTACAACAGCTTAAATACTTTATGATCTCTATTTTGTCAAAAAGATTTTATCCAAGAAGTGAATTCATCAGGACATCAAAAGGTGATGACAATATTTTATTTTATTACTAAAATTATGTTTATCCTACCTGATTAGAGATTAATTATTATTTGTTGCCTTAACGCCTTATGACTGTTTTTATTACACATCAAATACTGTGGAATTTCCATAAAACATATTCTATAATATAGAAATGAAGATACTTTCTCTTAGAACTTTCTAATCATATTATATATTCTTAATGGAATTTAAACAAGAAAAAATACAATCTTGATGTTCCGAACAAGAATATAACTTTTAATTTTGTCAATAAGAAGAAGAAATAATCGGTTCTATAACAGTTATTTGTCAAAATATTTTTATTCTGTTATTTAGAGAATATAAACATTGAACATAGCAAATCGTTCATAACAATCAACCGGTTTAACTGTTATCGAAATTTCAATAAATTGATATGCTTAGTACCCTTTTTTTATGTAACAATATGAGGAAAATTTTTACAGTTGCTTCAGAGAAAATAAAATATATATATATTAATATTTAAAAATTAGTAGAACCAATCCAATAAGTTTAATGTCCTCGAATATCTCTTAAATGCAGCTTTATAAAGTTTTTTTACCTTTTTTCCAGAATAAGAATTCAACATTGGTAATTTCCCAGGTTTTCATATCTTTTTCAGGACTTTGCAGGTGCCTAAGAAATCCAAGTCTGTTTTATGAATGAAATTTCGAGATTGGAGCAAAATTTGATCAAAATTTTAAATGTATCTGCACATTTAACATTAATAAAACTAATTTAAGTCATTTTTCTTTTTTAGTTATGTTTTCCTGCATATGAATATGTAACATATCAAAATTCCACTTTCCGCTTCAAAATTTTGTACTGTTATTTGCTATAAAAGTTACCACCAAATTTTTTAGATTTATCTGATTGCATGTAGTAGTCAGTTAGATCATTTGGACTCCGTCAATCTGCTTCTAGCTGCATTTTCTTCAAACTTATATAGGAATCGTAAAATTTGACATCAAAATCAGATGCGACATTTCATATTTCCACTTGAATTCCGATTTGTCTCGTTTATAGGCAAATATAATTCTAAAAATTTTTTTTTGGTATAATTTAATTCTGAAACAGGAATATTCGCCAAAAGCATCCAGATACAATTTTTTGAAGATTACAATACGTTAACTTCGTATATAAGCTGTTTGAGTGGTTATTTAACGAATTTATCAGAATTAAAGTTATACATAAGCATTAAGAAAATAAAGTTGGTTTGTTGTCTGAAAAAATATTTTCAACATGACAAATTGAAAGCTTTCATGATTAATTCCAAATTTGTGATTTATTTAACTATAAAAAATAATTCAAAACAAATATACGATTCAGTTCTTAGAAATTTTTATTTATGAAAACATACGAGTAGTACGATTTATGAAAAGTAGGAAAAGTGTAAAAATTGCAAAAAAAGAAAGAAAGTATGGATAGATATTGTATGAAATATTCAATATCCCATGGAATTAAGTACTATTCGTGGCTTGAAGTTTAACTGCAACCACTAGAGAAAAATAGTTCTCTTTTTGGAAAGAATTTTGAAAATTCTTCATGAAAAACATAATTTCTTTTAATTACAGGGAATAAAGAAGTAATGACTTACTTGGAATTCAAATTCTTTTAATTCTGCTCTTCTGTTGAACACCTTTACCATTTTTTTATATTCATAGCGTATTTTTTAACACAGAGATTTTTATTTAATTAAATTTAATTCTAAAGTAAAGAAAGAAAAGTATTTTAAATTGCTTTCAATTAGTTAAAATGCCAAATTTAAATAAAACACATTATTTAATTCATTAATTCATCGTAATATTCTAATTTTTTTTAAAAAAAAGCTTATGAGTATTATTTATCTCTACTAAAAGTGGAACTCAATAAAAAAATCCATTTTACATTAGATTTAGAGTCTTTGCATTTGATTCTAGTGTACTTTAGTTAACTAAAATATACAGACACTAATTTTTTTAACAAATTTTGATTCATTAAAAGTTTGTTGATATAAAGACTTTTCGTAATGATTTCCAAAAGAAACATTATACAAAATTCACTTTTCATGAAAAGTTTTATTAATGGAATCTAAAACACAACAATCATCCTTTCAAAGTCGTGGCTGGATCAGTTAAAGAGGAAATATGAAACGAGAGGACAACAAGTGGCATAATTTAGAGGATACCCTACTTCACCGTAGCCACATTGATACGATCCTTTAACCCATTCCCTGCCAACCCCGAATATACTCATGATACTTTAAATATATTTTAACTTATGACTCGTCAAACTTGCAAGCTTTTTATGGCCGAAATCATAAATATACAAGTGTGAAAACTTGAAAAAAAGCTACAAATAATTTGTTTTTATAAAAATTCAACTTTATTTAATCCATTCACAGGCCAAGCCTAAATTGTATGAGGTTATTCCCATTGACAAACCCGAGTGTACTTGTTTTTGATTTTTAAACATGTAAATGATCATTATGACAAAATATGTGTATTTATTTTGAAATAATAAAACTTAGATAAACAACAACACTCAAAACAGAAATGGTAATGGAAATTACCTCATGCAATTTAGGCTGGGCAGCGAATGGGTTAATACTGAATCGCTTAAAGAAGGCTAAGAATCAAGGCCAATTATAAAAATAATGTTAAGCCTGTTCCAAGGTGATTGGTTAAAGAAGAATTTGGAGATAATTAGATTAATGTTTCTGTTGAGACATTGTCCCATTCTACTTGCTATCGCTGTAGAAATTTATAGTATTGAAAGTTTTAACTTTTTAACGTCACCAAGCCGTGGACAATCCGTGGACAAGCACCTTTTATATCAGCAACAGGCAAGTGAAGCTGATATAAAAGGAAATTATTCTTAGTTGTATAATCAGCAGCCAGGTCGGAATTAATTAATTAATTAATTACATCATCTTTGCATATCCTTTTAAGCTGCGATGCTTCTGACATCATTTGACGTTTCATGGTGCTTTAGCATTCTTCTTATAGTTTGTAAAGACTTTGAACAATATATTTACGTTTTCTTTAAAGCTGGATAGTATTTTAGACATTAAATACTTGGACTCTAATACATAGACTTTGTATACTTGCAATCGCTTTTAAATAGCAATTTGTATTAGTTTCGCGAGCATCTGATTACTCTAGTGTTTTTATACGTAAAAAGAAGCTTGACAGTTAAAGCGATATCTCAGTTCCAGATGAAATTTTTTTTCTGCCATTCTTTTACGTCATAAGTTATACCTAAAAAACTCGGAATCATATATCTTTGTAAGATAATAAATGAAACACACATTAGTATTTACAAAACACATTACTAGTAAAAGTATCTTATAAAAAGAACATCGAAGGAAAAAAAATCATTCTAAATATCATATTCCAACTTATTCAAACATAACCAGCGTATGGAATCCAGTCTATTCCAGAAAGGATTCTGATCAGGATGTCAAAAAATGACGTATGAGCTGACAATCCATCTTCAACCTTCCAGCCAGCACAATTGTCAAGGTGTTTGATTCATGCTGGCTGTTGTAACGATCACCGGGCTTACAGATTCGTGTAAAAGAGCTTAGCATATTTTATAAGTACACTATAACGTATTGATCTGTGTGCAAATCGTGAAATCTTTAATTTACATATGATTTCATAATTAATTACCACAAAGTTTCCCCCAAAAGAAATAATTTAGGAAATATCGTTTGAAATTTGAAATTGCTATCTAGTTTAAAGAAGATTGACTTTTATTTTTGTGTTGAAATTCACTTAAATTTATTTGAATTTAGTTTATTTATATTAACATCCCACTATAAGGCAAAATTAAATTTATTTTGGAAGGGATCTAGTAATTTTGAACCTCGGTTAAATGACGAGGACGGTAATAGAGTTGTAACCCCTCCCTTTCAATACTATACCACACTAGTGGGAGGGCGTTTGTCACTGATGTATTTAACTTGCAACATTTTCCCTTACACAACGTTTCTTCATTGGAATCAGGTCTCGAACTTGAAAATCTACCGCGCACAAGCAAAGTTCTTACCCTCGAGGCCCTTCAATAAAATTGAATGATATATAAAGAAAAAGAATAAATAATATTTTTTGGAGTTCATTATTTAAGTATACTAAAGAGAGAGAGAGAATTTCCTCGCAAATGTATGAGCAGCTCACAAAACAGGAACAAACAAAAATCAATTTTTATATATTAGATGTAAGGAACAATACAATTAGAAAAGCAGTATCGACAGAAAAATGGTTCCTTAATTGAAACTGAACTACACAATTCAATATTGATTGGGTTAATGTTATCTGCTTATTTTGTAAAGAGTTAAAACAATTTACAAGTTTCAATACAAGCTATGGTTCTTTGTATTTATTTTAAGTATCAATAAACCAGAAAATAAATTATTATAATTTGTTACGTAACAAATTTTTGATCCAGCATCTTCATCTATTTTAAAGCTTTTACAAGTTTCTTTTTGTGCCATTTACCCTCTAAGAAAATCCTTTCTATCCTGTTCTGAAGATGTAGGATTCTTAAAAAATTTCGTGTAACAATTGTGCTAAACCTTTCCGACAAGTTAATTTGTAGGTTAAAAAGAAAAACGTCGACTTTTTTGACGAGAAACTAGATTGATATTTCAAACGTATAAAAGTTGAGCTGTGCCAATAGTGAAAGCGCTTTCTTCAAGAATAGTATTCTTCGAAAAAATTAGAGAAATAGTGAGGTTAAAAGAAATATCAAGAAAGGAAATAAAATTAGATTTGCTTTTTTTTTTCGTTTCGTAATATTCTTTTTTTTTTCATGTTTTCAACCGATAAAAACTGATTCCCAGTTGTCCAGTTGGGCGAGCAATCAGATTCGACATTTGATTGGTTAGTTCGTTTACAAGTTCCACAATAGTCAACATCAATTCACATAACTTTCTTTGCTTTTTATCTCTCTTTAATTTTCGATCACGTATAAGAGGATTTCAAATTCCTTTTTTTACAAAAGTTTCTTAGTTTAAGTAATATTCTTTTCTTTATATGAAAGAAAAAAATATTTTTAATAACTAACTGTTTTAATATTTTTAAAAAATGAAATAAAACAAGAATAAATCAAAAATGAAAATTTTTTTAAGATAATTTATATTAAATAAAATCGTTTCAAATTGTTTTTGATATACTTTTTCTTTTACCAAATAGGAATTATATTTTTCAACTTGGGGACAAAAAACTATTTTTGAGCATTTTTATGAACGAAATAATAGTTTTTATTTAAAATATCATAAATTGAAATATTTAATGTATCGGGTTATTATTGTTTATTATCATAAAATAAATATCCCTTGACCTATTAATGTTAAACCTGCAAACCGTTTTTTATTATTTGAGTTTTTCGGGTTTTATGAATGATTGACGATTTTATGGGTTTTTTGCCATCCTCTGTTTTTATATAATAAAAGTCAAAGAGTTATGACAAGAGACAAGTTAAATCAACTGACCCATTATTTTATTAACATTTTCACTCATTATTTTATGTTTGTGGATTAAGTGAATATGGCCTATAAAAGAAAAAGCTCTAAAAACTTTTGTTTTTCTTAGTTTAATTACAAATTCAAATTTAACAATACAATTTTTTCATTAACTTTTTAATTTTTTAATGTCCTTTAATATTGAAAATATAGTAAAAGATAATCACAGGAGCCTTTTTTTTACTGAAATGTTATGAAATAAGGAAAAATGTTTGAAATATGAGATGTAGAAAAGTTCATCCTTTTATTTCATTATCTCATTCTTCTATTTTTATTATTCGTTTTGCATTCTCGTTATGTATATTAAATTAAAAATATTTAATATGGACCTTTATTTTCTTCCTTGAACAACTCTTTGTAAACACTGTGAAGTTGGATGAGATGTAGAAAAGTTCATCATTTTTTTTCATTATCTCCTTCTTCTATTTGTATTATTCGTTTTGCATTCTCGTTATGTGTATTAAATTAAAAAATATTTAATATGGATCTTTATTTTCTTCCTTGAACAACTCTTTGTAAACACTGTGAATTTTTAATTTTTTTTAACTTTTTACTTTTGCCGCCTTATCGAAAAATGATTTTCCTCAGCTTAAATTTTTCATACGGAATCTAATGAAATATAAAAACTGTTCTCGTAAAAATTATTAACAAATATTATAAAGGTTATAGTTTATAAATATCTTTTTCTATTTTATTACTCACACTTTTTGAAAGTATTTAATGGAAAGCTCTAATATCTAGTTGTATGTGTATGTCATTAAATTTTGTGCACCCATTTTTCTTTTTTTGTATTCATATTATCTATGGTTTGTTTGGAACTTATTTATTTTAAGAAAATGACTAGAGAAATTACTTTACTTCTGTGTCTTTATCAAATTTGGAAATTTTTAAAATAAATAATTTTGTCTAATGATAACTAAACGATATTTTTGAATAAGTTTGTAAGCTTGAATTTGTACTTTTTGAAATTTCTTCTTTTAAAAAAAATCTATTATTTAGTCACCATTCATAATGTTTATTTAACAAAAATAGCTTTTTTGAAGGTTAAATTATTTGTGTCTATTTTACACTTTACATTTTTAGATTTCCTAAATATTTTGCATCTATTTTCTAAGTGCCATCTTAAATTTGTTAGGAATTCCAAAGATATTGTATGACTTTAAGGTGACCAGAGACCTTTAAAATGACTTTTTGCAATTTTTACCTAGGTTATTTGAAATTTTACAGACATTAAGAGTAACACTATAGGAGTTGACACACAAAGTTTTAAAGCATTATATTAACTTACTTAAGAGTTAGGGGGGTCAGTGTAATATTCAATACTGGTAAATAACGTCAATGAAAAATGCTTCAGGCGCTCTAAATTTTTTCAAAAGTGCTTCAATTCTTATTATTATTTTCTCTAACCCATTTGAAACAAAAGTTGGGATGAATTATCTTGAAATTTGAGTTCAGAATATTAAAATTAATCAATGTAATAACTCAAAACTATTTTTTTTAAAAAAAAATCAGTAGTTTTAAGTTATTATGTTGGTTAACTCTGATATTTCAGGCTCATACTTCAAGATTAATCTCAACTTTTGTTCCAAATGGGTTAGAGAAAGTAATAATAAGAATTGGAGCGCGTTCGAACAAATTTGGAGTGCCTGGAACCTTTTTCATTAATGTTATTTATTGCTAATATTATATTATATTAACCCCTAACTGATAAATAAATTAATATAGTGCGTTAAAGTTTTGAGTGTCATCCCTGATAGTGTTACTCTTAATGCCTGTAAAATTTCAAATTGATCAGGTGAAAATTGCAAAAAGTCATTTTAAAGGTCCTTCGTCGCCTTAATGATTCAAATTCATCAATATTATTGATAATCACGATTGAGTGTGTTATTCAAAATATCGAATAATATTGTGGAACTTGCATGCTATTGGGAGGTTACATAAGATAACATTTTTATATTATTAGTTCAAGATTGTGTACTGAATATATCTCTTACAAATGACTCCTAAACAAAAAAAATCGTTGAACAATAGTGGTGATCCTTATTCCTAATATGCATTTATTTATTTTAAAAAAGTGAAATTATGTTCATGGCGATAACTTTGTTATTGCAAAAAATTTTGATAAATATTTGTCAAACTAATTCAAAAATTTGTTTTAAGAATTTTTTAAAATAAATTTAAAAAGATAAAAAGAAATATAAAAAAAAATTAAATCATACATTCTGTCATTAGCAAAAGCATTCATTTGATAGTTTGCAACTAATTGAATTTTATTATTTAATTTTTTTAAATGCTTGATCCAATTTATCATTATTGAACATCCATTGGTTTTATATCAACACCATGTAGTTCATACAAGTATCATTTATTTGTTCTTATATCATTCTGATGGCAAAGCACTTTAATTAAAATATATACTTTGTTTTTGTTGTTTTAATTCAAAACCTACTGATATCCTTTTTTTTTATGAAGAAAAATCAATTTATCTTGCAAATTTCCTTTTAGATTTTATTGAAGTTATTCACTAGCTTTCACATTTCAATGTACAAAAAAAATACACCTAGAGATGAAAAGACTGAACTTTTACATCTAATTTCCGATTTCAAAAATGTAAAAAAATTCCTTTTTCGAAATTTTATTTAAAATGGAATGGAAGAAAAGAAAATTTTAACCATGGCTGTAATTTTTGTTTTCATTTTAGTCTAAATAGTTTGTTTTTTAAAAAAATAAGACTAGTCCATTAAGACATACCATTCGACAAAGTATTAAATGAAACATTTTGAAGTGTTTAAATGGCAGAAAATAGTAAAAGGTTACCACTACTTTTTCAGTGAGACTAGCGAATTTTTACTTCATTTTCTAATTCTTTAAAGGAATAATCGCATCATATAAAAAATATTTTTTCTTCAGTTTAACCTAAAATGAAATGATAAGTGAGTCTTAAAAACACCGGAATTCTTTCTACAAAATTATTTTTTAATTCATTTATTATACTTTCAATAGTTTTGTAGAATTTTCTTCAACCTAAACGCTCCGACAATGATTTTTTTTTCTTAAAAGCGAAAAAAATCATCTCATCGCTGAAAAAACTCTGCTCTAAAAAGTATTATTAATTAAAAGCCGTATTTCCTTAAAATGTATTTAAAAAAATAATGGCTTGATTGGAGATGGAGATTAAACCATTTTTGCAGCAAATGTAGCCGTGCCCATTAACCGGGCACAGTAATAGATGTAAAGTTTAATATCTTTTGAAAGATTGATTCTTTTTAAAAAGCATTTTTAGTGAATCTTGAAATTATCTGCAATCATTTTTACACCACTGTGCTCATCAATCACCGCTGATCTACCAAAGAATTTTGCATTTTTTAAAGTGATGCATTGTTTCCAGTATTGCAACGTAGTCACCATACAAATTTCATACTTTTTTATTAAGAAATAATTTTTGCTTTAATCTTATAAAAAATAATAGAACTAAACATCGCAAACGCACTTTTTTCGATTCCCTGGTTTTTTCATATAATAAACAAATACAATTAAACCAATATTCACGACGAATAGAAACAAAAATTGACGAAACAATTATTTTAAGAAGTTATGTCGTTTTAAATTTGATGAAAAATTACTAGAAACTCTTGCAACACCAATAGAAATCTTAAGATCAATTCATCCATTAATATTCAAAAAGACTCCGCACATGCTTGAAGCTGTACTGAAACAAAATATTTCGAAATATTAGTACTAGAATGCAACAGATTCTTAACATGTAATTATGGTACTATACACTTATGCTCTACGAATAAGCTAGAAATACGAAACAAGAAAAAAAAGTTAATCAAAATGTTCCGTTTATTTATGACACAGAGATTGCATCACCAAAAGCAAATGGGTAACCAAAATAAGAATAAAATTCTATCCCGTAGTTGGACCTGAAAAAAGGGGCTTACCAAGGCTGCTCACAAGCAGCAATAATGTCATGAAATCCGGGATAGTCAAATGAGAAATCATAAGTAGAAGAAATTATTTACATTATAAGATACATTGGAGATTTGTCGACATGTTCTAGGTTAATCCAAGACAACCTGCTGTTATCAGAATGTTGAATGTCCGTCGTATTGTCATTCATAGATTGCGAAAATATATCAATGGTATCACTATCCTATAATGTGCTAGATGCTGGAGGATGCTAATAGCGTGACATCTGGCATCACAACTCTCAGCTGCTTTTAGATCACCCAAATATCACCAATCTGTGTAGAGCAGTCAGTAGGCGAATATTCTCAAGGCAACCTGTTGTTTCTCGACCTTTGTAGCCAGCTCACGTCAAAACACCGTTGCATTTGACCTATAAACATCACAGATTCACATTAGAGTAAATAGGCCTTGTACGCATTAAAAATCAAACTCTATTTAACATTTAAAATGAATTCAGAAGGCAAAAATATGGGGAGAGGCTGGAACAAGCTATCAAGCTCCAAGCATTGTCAAAATTTTTTTATAGAGGTGGAAGTTTATTTATGAACAGACAGAGTGAAGAAAACTCAAACCGATCTTTACATGTTTACTGGGGGGTTCCCTCACAAGTCTCTGATATTGAAACAAAATCTCACATCTTCTTGTGAGCCCTATCGCTACCATATGCCATGTTTATGGACGATAACGCTCATCCTTATGGAGCACGATTGACGCGGATTTATCAGGCGTGTGAAATCCCTCCCTGT
>JAOUZG010022062.1:619183-635795 GCA_026289955.1 Argiope argentata
ATATATATATATAAGAACTAGAGACAGAAGATATTTTAATTACAGATGTATGATATGTATCGAATCGAATGAGTATTTTCAGTACGTTATGTGTTCTTATTGTCATACTTAATATCTTAATATTAAAATTTATTTTTCTGCATCACTTTAAAGTGGAAAATATTTATAAAATCTCAATTATGACGTTTGAATTTATATTTAGATATTCTTCTGCCCCAGGTAGTTCTTATAATGAACCCCTCCCCTTTTTTAATAAGATGATCAATTTAGTTTAGTTTGTTAAATTTTAACATTTGATGATTTATTTTAAAATAATATATATTTTTTAAATTTATTAACTTTATAAAAATATATATCATTAACTATTATAGATCTAGACTGCCAGGCATCAATGATTTAACAAAATTTTATTGAAGCCTATTTTTGGTGTTTATATATATTCTAATTATACAGTGATCATGATAAAATATATAGGACCCCTTTTTCCTTATGATGTTCCAATAATGCTTGTTTACAGATATGTTTAATTTATAACTTTTTAATTTTTAAAGTAGATACTGTGAAAATTAGAATTATAGATTTAAATTGAGTCTACATTAACTGAAACTTACAGATTTAAATTGGGTCTACATTAACTGAATATAAATTACAGATTTAAATTGGGTCTACATTAACTGAAACTGAATTACAGATTTAAATTGGGTCAACATTAAATGAAAATAAATTACAGGTTTAAATTGAGTCTCCATTAACTGAAAATAAATTCAGGTTTAAATTGAGTCTCCATTAACTGAAAATAAATTACAGATTTAAATAGAGTCTACATTAACTGAAACTGAATTACAGATTTAAATTGAATCTACATTAACTGAAACTCTGTCAACCATGTCAAAATTTAAATCAATCTATTATGCAATATTCATGATTTGGGTCGTAAGATAAAAACTCGTTTTATAAGAGAAGACTTCCGGAATTTTTTTATGCAAATTAATTATCCAAAATTCCCCTCGATTCATTAGAACACCCTCTATAGCTATTCTAAAATGTTCCCAAACACCGTTCCCTTCCCACATTGTCCCAACGAAATCGTGTTTGGGATTGAGTCGGGAGAACTCTTGATAATTCGCTGGGGCCTGGCAGGAGGAAATGTATGCAAAGTACCGCGGTGAGGTCTCAAGTGTGTGTGTCTGAGGGAATTGAGTTTTACTGCGGCGGGGGGACGGGAAATGAAGAGCTAACCTCTTGTTTCTGTGGAGTGATGTTGCTCCCACTTCGAGCGACAAGAACATGTGTTTCTATCACACGCCGCTCTCTGCTTCTAAGGGGGTGGGTGAAGTAATAAATTAAATTATATATCGGATGAATCAATAAATAACCATATATCGATATCTGAGCACATATTAATTTCTAATACTATTATTTATTAAATTTGTTGATGAATGATTGAATTGTTAGGGTTCATTTATTTAAAATGCATCGAGAAATTCATGTCTATTGCTTAAAATTTCTTCGAATTTGGATATGAAGAAAAAATTATCAATATATAAGCATTTAAAATTATATATTGAATGAGTCGATAAATAAGTATCAATAGATATTTACGTGCATATTAATTTCTAATACTATTATTTATTAAATTTGTTGATGAATTATTGAATTGTTTTGATTCATTTATTTAAAATATATCGAGAAACTCGTGTATATTGCTTACAATTTCTTCGATTTTGGTTATGAAAAAAATTATAAATATATAAAAATGTTAAATTATATATTGAATAAATCGATAAATAAGCATTTGTCAATGTTTATGTGGAAATCAATGTTTATTGTTTTTATTTAAAGAGTTATGAAACTGGATTATGAAATATTAAATTGTTAAGAATCATCAATTTAAAAATGTATCGAGAAATTCATATATGTTGCTTAAAACTACTTCGAATTGGGTTATGGAAAAAAAATTATCAATATATAAGCTTGCTAAAATATATATTGGATAAATCAATAAAAAAACATATATCGATGTTTTTGTTAAAATTAATGTTTATTGTTGTTATTTAAAGAGTTATGAAACCGGATTATGAAATATTAAATTGTTAAGAATCATCAATTTTGAAATGTATCGAGAAACTCATATCTGTTGTTTAAAATGTCTTTGAATTGGGTTATGGAAAAACAATGCAATATATGTTAAATTATACAATAGATGAATCTATGAATCAGCATCTATCGATACTTTTGTTGACATTAATGTTTATTGTTATTATTTAACGAGTTATGAAAATAAATTATAAATTATTAAATTGTTTGGAATTATCCATTTAAAAATGTATAAATTCAAGCCTTCTCAGTAAAATTTATTCGAGTTTTGGTTATGAAAAATAAATTGGCAGCATATACGTATGTTAAATTACATATAGGATGAATCGATGAATAAGAATCTACCTATATTTCTTCTGCCATTAATATATGCTGCTATTATTTCAAGTGTTATAAAACTGGATTATGAATTATATAACTATTAGTAACCCTTAACTTAAGAATATATCTAGAAATTAGTATATAGTCCTTAAAATTTCTTCGAATTTGGAAATGAAAAGTATTTGCAATATATGTTAAATGATATATTAGAAGAATCGATAAATAAGCATATATCATTTTTTGAGGTTGATATCAATCTTTGCTGCTATTATTTAACGCATTATGAAATTGGATTATAAATTATTAAATTATTAGGAATAATCAATTTGAAAATGTGTCGAGAAAATGATATTTATTGCTTAAAATTTCTTTGGATTTGGTTATGAAAAAAAATTAGCAGTCTCTATGTCTGTTAAATTATATATAGGAGGAATCGATAAATAAGCATATACCGATGTTTATTTTGAAATTAATGTGTATTGTTTTTTGTAATACGTTATAAATTTATAAATTATCAAACTGTTAGGAATCTTTGACTTAGATATGAATTTAGACGATTTTATTGTTTAAAATTTTACGTAATTTTTATGAAAGAATATCAGCTTATAAGAATAAATAAAAGAAACTAATGTATAATTTTTTTTCTAATTTTTCATGTTAATTTTTAAAACAAGAAACCAAATACAGATCTTCCAACAATCAAGTTCATATCAATATCAGCAGATGAATGTGTTTGTTCATACTGAAAATATAACTAAAAGATTATGATTAATATTTAAAATATATTTGAGTTATAAATTTAAAATATCTGTATTTGAAAAAAATGTACCCGAACAACGATTTTGCATTTTATACAATAAACATATTAATAATTAGTAACAATACAAATTGCGAACTCAAATTTGAAAAATATTACAAAGCATTTTTTATGATTTGACAGCATATTATTCACATCAATTGTGGTTCATAAATTCTTGAAATAAATTTCAAAATACAACTATAGAATTATAAATGCTTGTATAAATAAGAGAATAGATGAAGTTTCTGTATGACATTTGCAATATTTGTTTATATATTCAATATAAACATTTAACAATAGAATATAATATTAAAAATATTTTGCTCTGTTTGCCTTCTATGGGAATTGACTCCGTTTCCTTCAAATATTTTAATTGCTTAAAATAATATATTATACATTGTATTTATATTGTTATATACAATTAAAAATAAACAATATCTAAAACTGCCTTGCAAATGAATGAATTGGTATTTTATTAGGTATGTACACATGTTTATTGCAATTTCTTCGTAAAATTATTTATCAGTCATAGTAGTAGAAACAATAGGATGAAAATATTATTTCAGAAAACGGTGTTATTTTTCGTTTTTATATTTTCTCAGACACACAAAGTGAAAATGAACTGGTGTTCAAATGTAATAAATATTTAATAGAATAATGTAATTAATTAATAAAATTTAATAATATGTATTATCAAAATTTATGCACATAAAATAAGAACATATCATTATTAGTTCTAAATCCAATTTTGATTTCAAATTTTACTGGAATTTTCTTTTTAATAAAGGTATATAAATTAAGAACTAAACATAAACTTAGAATTATAAATATACTATTCAGTTTTTTCTGCATATCTATAAAGTTTGGAAAATGTTTGAGGCAATTATATAGGTTTTTATTAATAGTTATCAATACTTTAAAAAACATCTAAAACACATGTAATTTATGTAAAAAATTGAAATGTAATATAATAGAAGAAATTCCATCATTGCAAAATTAGATATGTTAAATTTAACGTCTACATGATATGGTATGTCATGAGATTCAAACCATAAACTCAATTTCTACTTATACTACATTGATGTAAAATATTATTAATTACATAAAATAAGTCAGCACATTTTCTAGATGATTGTGATTTTACTTACAAATAACCATTTGAAACCAAATTTAACAAACTTGGACAGAAAACTGTAATTTCATGCATTTTTTTAATTTTGAAAAAGAATAATTTTTTATGTAATGTCACATATAATTTCAAGATTCCAATAACTTTCCGCTTCATAAAAATACTTATAAAAATCTGAAAATTCATGGAAATTAAGAATATTATTAATATGCAATGAAAAAGTGAATTTTTCGTTTTAATATTTTTGAATACTGTTCGAAAAATAATTGCTGTTAAAAATTATTAATAAGTATTTTTGTCTAATCAAATACAAATAACTAACTTTTGGTCTCGATAGGATTCCAATTTAAAATTGAATAAACTGAAACTAAATTTACCATATCTAAATAGAACTCTAATAAAAAAATATAAAATAATTTATGGTTGAAATATGAAATAATTTATTTTACAACATTATGGTTAAAAAAATTGCTATTTTCTTGTTCTGATTTTAATTTCTAAGCTTCTTTTGAAGTATACTTGTTCAATATATTTTATTTTGCAACATTGAAATTTACTTTCATTATTTGTTCCTGTTTAATATTTTTTATTCTATTTAAATGCAGTTTGCTTTATTTTTTTATTTTCTATATTTTATTTCCATAATTTGTTTGTTTTTCTTTTTTTATAATTCCATAAGCGAGCTCTTACAAAGTATATAAAAACTAATTTTTAAATATAACAGTGCAGATAGAACATGTTTTTTTTTCGTCTTAAGTTTCTTTCCTTTAAAAAATACAAGAGTGTATACTTATACCACAATTTTGCCATGAAAGGTAAGTTCATTCAAGATAAGAAATCAAGATTTACCATCCTTCACATCGGCTCAACCATTGCTGAATGTAAATAAATAACTTATACACTAAATTCTAATCATTTGCGCTGAAAATATTTTACTAAATAACATATATCAAAGCTATAAACAATTAGACAAATATATCTCATCACCTGAAGTTTCTTGTTTTCGAATGAATTTAGGTGTAACTTCTCTTTAACTTTTAGGTGGAATTAAGATGAATTTAGGCAGTTTATGTATAGAAGCATAAAAGGTCAACAAAGTGTCTAAATGTCCCAGTATAATTTGAAGCATTAAAAATCCCTTGTATCAAAAAGTCCCACTATACGAAAGTTTTCAACCCAATTGGAATATTTATCAACATCTTTTATTAGTAATTGTTATCTAATTTAATGAAAAAAATTTTGAGTCGTATGCCCAGACTAAAAATGAAACTAGAAGTCTATTTCATCGATTTCAACATCTTGTGTCACAAAAAGGATACTACAAACATGAAGTTACATTTAATCTGCTCTACACTTTTTCAAAGAAAAATTTTTTTCATGGAGAAGAATGTAATATTCCTTTTTAGAATGTAATATTCATTTTATTAAAACCCATATTTTATTATGATATTTAAAGGGATATCGATAATATTTATTGACAGAAAGAGTAGTTCAATTGTTCTAAAATTATTCTTATTCTTTGAAGTCTAATTTAATCCAAAATTTCACAAGTCACTCTACGGTTCCAAAGAACGGATCAATAATCATGCAAACATGTGTTCCATGTGGTAGATTTGGACTGCATCCCTGCAGCTTCGAATTGAGAGCTCTCGGCTTTATCACCGGGAAGCAAAACAAAAGACTAATTATGGTTGTCTAGTTCTGAAGGGTCCTCCATGTCCTACACAAACCGTCTTATATTCTTTTTCTGACATGTCGCCCTCCACCCCCCCCCGACCCATTGACAAAGGCAGCCGTAACCAACAAATCGCTATAGAAACAACACCGAATATCAAAATTTAACTGCCCCGTTGATTAATTGAATGCATTGTTTAAAAGTGTTTGCTGAAACTCTTTGGTTACCACGAACGGGAAAACCTTTCCCACCTGACCGTGTTTGACAATTTAATTTTTGATGTAATCTTTGGTTCTGGAGAGAATATACCTCGCTGTAATGCGTTCGCTTTAGAATGTTCGTGTTGAGTATTGTCGTGAAATATTTTGTTCTGTAAACTACTTTCTGTTATCTGGTTGATGAAAGCAGTACTTCTTCCTAATGATGTAGTTTTAAATAATTTAGCTGTCTATGCTGAAGAAATATCCATTTTATTATCATGCCAGAAAATGATATTGTTTTGAAAATGAGGTTTTGTAGCGTCAACAAAAATCCGTAGGTGAAAAATAAAAAAAAATTATTGTCTGCACGAGCATCTCAAAATATCACCGTTTAATAACGCATTGCTATTACATTTACTAAAGTTCTGATTAAAAAAATTAAGTTAATGACTATAGCAAATAAAACCAAGGAAAATATTATTTTGAGCACGTGATTATATGAAATTAAATAAATAAGAAATGTATATACTTTTAAATAATAAATGTGAGACAAAATTTTTGGATCGTTTGCAATACTAAAGTGACTCATTCAATGAAACTATTAAAATGAATAAAAATATAATTTAACTTGCGCGAGCAAGTGGCGCTTGAGGGTTCAAGAATTTGTGTTCTGACATGATACATTGAAATATGCATAGAAGATTTCATTTTAATCTTCTTTAAATATTTTCCTTTAATTTAATTTTTGTAGTTATCTTTAGTTTCAGTTGATTGTACGTAGCTGTAACATGTTCGTTTCGGAAGTTCAAATTTAGTAATATAGTGAAACAAATAGTCCATTAAAGTGTTATATGTGATCTTGTTAGGGAAAGAACATTTATTTCTAATAATCTCGTTTTCAATTATTTTAAAAAAATCTGAAAAAAAGATGTATTTGACTAAAAATGTATTATTATTACTTAAATACTTTCCACTAATTTAAATTTTTGTAGCAATCTTTGATTTTAGATTAATGTACTTAGCTGTAATATTTTCGTGTTTAGTATTATAATGAAATAAGATGTCCAATAAAGTACTTTCTGAGATCTTGTTGGTGATAGCAGCATTATTTCTAATTATCTTGCTTTAAATAATTTTAATATCGATGTTAAAATAGTATATTTGGTTAAAAATTATTGTTTCAAATTTAAAATATTTTTCAATTTAATTGTTGATTTATCATTTAGTTTTAGAGTGAATGACAATTTCTGTAATGTGTTTATCTTAGAAGATTCAAATTGGGTATAATATTGTAATAATTTTTTCTGTAAAGTACTTATAGGTGATTTTATTTTCAACAATTCTGCTATCTATAATGAAGGAAAGTATCTTTAATTCATTTTTTTTAAATATTTTTCTTTAATTTTTATCTAATCATGTTATAGAGAAAATGTACCTTGCTGTAATATGCTCAGTAGAAGATTCATTTTGAGCATGAAAGCGGAATAATTTGTACTGCAAAATGCTTACTGCGATCTTGATGATGAAAGTAAAGTTTTTTTCTAATGATCTTAACAATAATTTGAATGTCTGTAATAAAGGAAAATATATTTAATTTAAAATTATTATTCTTATTTTAAATACTTTTCTGTCATTTAATTTTTGGTTTAGTCTTTATGCCAGAGAGAATTTACTTCGCTGTAATACGTTCGCTTTGGAAAGTTCACGTTGAGAATAATGATGGAATAATTTGTTATGCAAAGCACTTTCCGAAAGTACTTGTTAATGAAAAGTGAAATTCTTTCTAATTATCTTGTTTTCGAAAATTTCGAAGAAAAATTTCGTTTTCAAAACCACAATGATGTAAGAAATGTTTTATTCAGAATTATTATTTTTATTTGAGAATATTTTTTTAATCTATTCTTGGTTCCATATAGAATGCATCTCACTGCAATATGATTGCTTTATATGTGTTCGTGTTCAGTATTATGGTGGAATAATTTTTTTCAGTACTTTCTGTGATCTCGTAAAAGAAATAATTATTCCTTCCGAATGATGTTATTTTACAAAGTTTAAGTAAATTATTTGATACTCTTTAAAATGGGATGTATTTAATAATATTACTTTTTATATTCGCGTGATTTTTGAATTTATTTAATCAGGTATTATTTTGATCGTATTAAAATATCAATTTAATTATCAACATTTTTAACGATACGTTGATTGAATTTGATGTTAACTTTTATGTAGACTGAATTTGATGTTAAAATTTATGTTGACTGAATTTGGTGCTAAAACTTATGTTGACTGAATTTGATGTTAAAATTTATGTTGACTGAATTTGGTGCTAAAACTTATGTTGACTAAATTTGATGCTAACATTTATGATGACTAAAATTGATGCTAAAACTTATGTTGAATGAATTTGATGTTAAAATTAATGTTGACTAAATTTGATGCTAAAACTTATGTTGACCGAATTTGGTGTTAAAACTCATGTTGACTAAATTTTTCAACATAGCTTTCCTTACTTGAAACACGCTATTGAATAAATGTATAAAACAAAACGGAGGTTATACTAGTTGCTAATATATACGATACTTTTTTTCTTCTTTCCTGATTAAAATAGGCAAATGAAACATTAAATAGGATTTTATTATCAAGATGATAAAGTAATCAAAAGCATAAATGGAAAAATTCGCGTTTAAATTCCGAAATTAGGTAAACATACAAAATCTTTAATGATGACAATTAGAAATTTAATTCGTAACTTTGAAATGAATATTTATAGTAAAATCAATTATATACAATAGTAACTGTACAGGCGACTGACGTATAGAAAGCTCTCAGTAAAAAGAAGCGAGTATTACTCGTCAAAAGAAATATTCTCTTTTTTCAGTTGGATTGTGAAATGAAAAATTGAAAATAACTTTAACTTCGTGAGAAATGCATAACTTTGTGAAAACACGTATAAATTTCTTAAGCCAGCTTTTTCTTAGTTCAAACACACAGTCGGCTGCATTCGATTTGAATGAAAGGGGGCTTATGTATCCTGGAGAGAAAAATAATTTCCCCCTCGATAAAAGACTTCGAGGCATTCATGTATCGCGGATAGTGGCTTGGCGTTTTATTCTTCAATATATTCCTAAAAGACAACTTTGAGCAGTTAACATGTCAAAAAGGGTGGCGTGTCATATTTCAAGCAAAATTAAACTGTCAAATACTCACAACAGGTGCTATTTAATTGGCTCGGAAGAAAAAGAAGTATCTGCTGCAGCAGCTTTAATATTTCCGTTAGGTGTCGCTGGAGTGACACGTGGTTGAAAGAAAAATATCCCCGAAGAAAAGCGAAAAGAAATCCTCCTACCCCCTTCTTCTTCCGAGGAATTTAATTTTTCATCTATCTCGACTGCCTATTGAGGAGCAATTTCACACTTCGAAGTTTCTCAGATACAAAAGATGATAACAAAAGGGAAATTAGTGTTTTTTTTTAAGTGATGATATGTCGACAGCATTTATGGATTTCAGTTTTTACAGGTTTGATGTGTGAAAGCTCCCAAGTGATGGATTTAAATAGCAATAAACTTACATGAGCGATTGCCAATTTTAACCCTCTCAATGCCAGCCGGGTGTTTTCGGGCGTTTGGGGAATTTACCCTTAACCTCCACGACGTTCGGTTTCGGGCGACTGCTTGCGTTTTAGGGTAGATGGGCTACTAGCCGATTTAAAAGCCCATTTACCCTAAAACGCAAGCAGTCGCCCGAAACCGACCGACATAGAGGTTAAGGGTAAATTCCCAAAATGCCCGAAACCTCCCGTCTGGCATATAGAGGGTTAAATTATATTAATAGCCCTATATTCCATCTTAATATCCTCATCTAAAAGGATACGTTTCTTTAATTAAAAGAAATCCATGATTTTTACTAATTTTTCTGAAATCAATTTCGTTAATACATTTATTAAATAAGGCAATATCGAAATAAGGTTAAAATTCTAATGAATAAAAAATAATTTGACTAAGCATTTTAAATTATAGGTAACTTCTAAAGATTATTTGACATACAAAAGATATCATCAAAGGTAAAACTAACACTATTTTTAACCCCTTAACCGGTTTATTTTCCTTACTATCTAATAAGATGACACCTTCTATTTTGGGAATAGCTTCTTATTTTGATTCAAATGGAAATCCATGGAATACTTGGCTTATCTACGTATTCGAAGTCATTTTACTATTGATTTATAATTGTTATGAATGATTTATTTTTTGTTTACAACTATCAAAACTTGATAAATAGATGCACGTACGGCGTAGAGACAAACCGGTTATAGGGTTAATGACAAGATTCCCTTTTTTGATTCCTGACATTGGGTTTTATTTTTTCTATAACGATGCAAAGCATTGAATAGATAAATAAATAATTTAATTAATTACTGTCATTTATATTTTAATGATTTAAATGAATAAAAAGTTTTGATTACTCGGATAAGATAAACAGTACAGAATTTTTGCTTTAATTTTTTGTTACATCTTTGCTTAAAAAAACAAGTTATATTAACTTTTGTTTTGAACTGAGTATGCTTAGAATGATTTTGCATGCTAAATGCAATAGGGAAAGGCATAAGGCATTATTTTTTATAAATAGTTATTAAATTAATGTTGGTTTAGGTCGCACTTTTCATAGGGTGAAAACGAACAGGGCAGAAATTGAATTTATTTGCACCTTTAATTAATTTATTACTTTATTGAGAACCTAATAAGATAAGCAAAGACACATAATAAATAACGTTCTTTTCAAATGTAAATAGGAAACAAATTTTGAAATTAAAAAAAGATTAAAGCCACTCATATAGAAGAAAGAAATATGATAAAATTGGTTGTAATATAAACATTTAAAAATGAATTTTTTCATAAAATATTAGAATAAAATCTACAATAAATGTTGCCAAATCATGTTTATTTTCCAAAATTAATTATTGGTTCCTAAATTGACTTTTCGTTTGATAATTTGTTTGATTTGATATTAAACATGCAATAACTAATATTTCTTTTATATGAGTCTAGAAATATGGTTATGGCCATTTTTTATAAATGATATTAGTAGTAATTCTTGTCTTCGAATAATTTTAAAAAGTTGTTTTTGAACGATTTGATTACAGTCTTTAAAAACTTCAGTGTTATGTTATCAATATCTTTCAAAATATTGTTTTTATCTTAGAAAGTATGTCCAGTTTTGTGTGAATAAAAAAAATGCGGAATTATAATACAATATTGTTTTTAAAGAAGAATACAACAGAAATACATCAGTTGATGTTTGACATTTATTTTGAATATGCCTTATTAAATAAAATTGGCAAATAAAGCTATCGACGATTGAAAAATAATGATTTCAATATACTTGAGAAAAAGATGGTAACCCTCACAAAAAGTTCAAGATGTAAATTTTGATAGCTTGATGAACACTGCAATGATAAACGATGCAAGCAAAAATTGATCCAATATAGATTTCTGTAATGACAATATTTGCTCAGATTTTGCAAACAACTTAATTCACAATTCCTTATATGAGACATGTTTCCATATCATCATTATTTACTATATAATACACCAACAGACTATTAATTTTTTGAATCCACGTGGAATAAATACCCTTTTCGGAGGAGAGCTTGATTCACAAGGAAATTTTTAAAAATCAATTTCAATCAATGAAACAGTAAAAACTATATTTTCTTAGTGGAATTAAATCTTTGTTTAAAAATTACACAGCTTTACACTGTTTTATGAAAGAAAATAATTTGGCGAAATCGATCTTTAACTTTTGTAGCAAATAAGAACCTTGTGATTCTTTTTAGCAAGAAGAATTAGATCAAAATTATGTACTAATAATGAACAATTAGTTAGTTTAGAACGTTCACACATTAGTTCTCATACTTCGGCGTATTTAAATGAGTATATAAGATAATTGTAATTGATCTTTAACTTTTGTAGCAAATAAGAGTCTTGGGGTTCTTTTTAACAGGAAGAAAGAGATCAAATTTATGTGCTAATAATATGCTATGAATTAGTTTAAAATTTGCACACAATCGTTCTCATATTTCGACATATTTGAATAAATATATAAGTTAATTGCTGTTAACAGCTAAAACTATATTTGTTGAATAATATATTTTTTCCAATCATTTTTATAAGAAAAATATAACGATACTTTTAAGTCCGCTAAACAAAGATGTATTAGTAGTTTGCAAAATTAAAAATTAAATAAAAATACTAGTCTAAGCAACTGTGCCAAATTCGAAAATTCATTAATTGGAGATACATTTTAAAAAGTTGTTAATTACTATACTTACTATACTGGTCTTTTATAAAGCGTATTTTTCTGTCTTAGATAATATATATTTTAATGTTTTACTATTTATTCCAAATCTAAATTTTAATTCCAAATTGAAATAATAATACCATAAGTTAACTTTCCAAATTCCATGGATATATAAAGGCTAATAATAGCAAATAGTTTACAGTGTGCATTCTTAATTAATTTTTACAAAATTTGCTTACAATAAGTCATTAAGAAATATTTATTAATAATCTCTGCATAAGAATCTAGGAGTAATGTTTTTTTTTGACTCAAAATAAAATTTTACTCCATAAAAAAACTATAATATTTGCAATTTTATGCCAATATTATCATTCAATTACAGCTTTTTTTTTATCCATAAGAATCTCATTTTTTTAAATAAAATATATTATTTCTGTGAAGTTTTCTTTTATAAATATTATAATGCTTTATTATTTCGAATTACCCAAATGCAATTTTTTTTGTTATTAACGCGACAGTTATTTTAAAATGAGACTCTTGCCGGCGTCTTGGCAAAAGGATAGCGCGTCTTTCTCGTAATCAGGACGTATTGGGTTCAAATCCCGACTTAGGGCATGGTTGTGTTTCTGTGATCTATCTGTGAAGTATGAATGTATCTCCCTTGTAAAATGGGGGTGTGTAAGTGAATATGATGCATGACGTAGCTAAGTCGTACTCTTGGCCCTAGATGGCGCTACAGAAAAACAAGAGATGCTCACTCTACTTAAATCCCTGACAGGTCTCTCAGTAAAATGGAAAATTGCCTTAAGTAATAACAACAAAATAAAACTCGTAATTTTAAACCGCCACCAGAAAATGAGAACTACATCTTAAATTAACAGCACTTAACAGCACCAAAATTACATATTCCTCTAAAAAAATGACAACATTTGAACAATGTTAGATTTAACATAAACTAGATCTACATGCACCTTGCATATTTTACTGTGATATCTCAAATATTTAATCCTCTGGACCATATGTCTTAAAAATTATGTATAATGTCTTAAATACATAATGTCTTAATGATATATAATGTCTTAAATACATAATGTCTTAATGATATATAATGTCTTAAATACATAATGTCTTAATTATATATAATGTCTTAAATACATAATGTCTTAATGATATATAGTGTCTTAAATACATAACGTCTAAATACATAATGTCTTAAAAACTATATATAATTTCTTAAAAACTAAACTATATTGCCCCATTTAAGTGAGAAATGTTCGGTAAAATTAAGACTTAAACACCTCGAATTTTGGAGGTTACTAAAAAAACCATTTCGATCGTATCAAAGTTATTTTATTTAGACTTAACCACCTCGCATTTTGGCTGAGACTAAAGGTAACATCATTCCGATTGCATCAAGTTTATTATAAATTGTTGGCAACTGTAAATATTTTGGTAAATACTGGAAAGAGCGCGTGAGTTAACATATCATTGTTATTGTTTATGTAAAACATACATTTTTTATCGTAATTAAAACATATATTTAAGAAACAGACTTCTGCAGATAAAAGTGCGCTTTATCAGTGCTCAATCTTCAAATGTTTTTCATGATTTACCACAAAATATTTCCTTTGAACTAAATATTCCTAAAGTTGTAATTTTTTGCTATTTAGTTCAATCGCAACATCTTCTGATGATACACAATCGTCACCGGAATGAAGGTATGTATATTTTAATTTAATTTTTAACAATGTCTAAAATTTTTGATAAGTTTTCTGCAAAAATATCATCGATACCTTTATCCTTTGATGATATTGCCTTTCTAACTCTTTATCTGCGTTGAAAAGTAAACTATTATTTTGAATATTTCACTTTTTTTACTGCTAATGTGTTAAGTTTGAAATAATGGAGTATTTTAAACTATTGTTCTATAATACACAAATAAAATTACAGTCAATGTAAAATTTGAGTTTGCGGTTTTAGCTCCAAGGCATCAGGAGTGACAAAATGAAAAGTAAAATGTCGGACATTAAAACAGATAGCCTTATAAAGAAATGAAAATTGGTTTCGTTTCTTTAACTCTTCATTAGCGTTATTGAAATAAACGCACATTTTAAGATTAAAATACACAATTTTTTTTTGCATAATAAGGATGACTTTACTTTTAATAGCAATCAAAATTAGTGAAAGCGATCTAATTAAAAGGTTCTCAGCATTAGTTATGTTTTAAAAATATGGATTATTTATTTTTCAAACCAAAAGTATGCATGCAAAACAAAACTGCCTTATCAGCATCAGTAGAGAGATAAGATTAACAAAGCGGTCTAGCATGCATCTGTTAGTATGAAAAAAGGAGTATCAAGAGTCAAAAAAGAAATGACTTTATTACTAATATATATCAAAATTTCCGATAAATCCTTTAAACATAAAATGATTGTCAAATATTTAAAAAATTATAAATCTGTCCTATAGATGATTACTAGTATTTTTTTCTTTTAAAAATCTAACAAATAACAGCTATTTTAAATAATATGTAAAGTATTGCAGAACTAATTCGAGGAAAAATCATTTTTTTTAATTAAAGAAATAAATATTTTTTTGAAAAATATTGGTAATAAAAAACTTAAGTCAAAATTTTAATAACAAAAGTTATTTTCAAATCTAACATCTAAAAATGTATGGAATAAAGCATGTAATTATATGCTTCTGTTTCAGTAGATTCAAATAATCTTCTAGAATGAAAAAAAATAGAGCGGAAAATAAAGTAGTTAAATAAACGTTAAAACAGGGAAACAATCCTATAATTAAAAATTGAATATAAAACTATTTATCATTCTCGAATATATAAATGCAACATAATATCAAATTTTAAGATTCCACAAGAATATTTTAATTTGAAATTTAGGAAATTTTGAAATGAAGAAAACACAAACTTTTATTATACAGATTTTAAATATGCTTTCTACGAAAATAGTAAAATAAAATTTCTGAAATAAATTTGTTAAAATAATTACTTTCTTCACTTTTTTTAGATGTAAGAAAAGTGGTAGAAAAAAGAAAATATAACCTTACTAGCATTGAAATATCATAATTTTGAATTAAATGCAGTAAAAAAAATAGGGGACAAAATAACGATCAAAATCTTATTTAAAAAGTTTTAATATAAATTTTCTAGAATCTGTTATTGGATATTGCTTTTAAATTTTATTAGCTTTTTTAAAAGAAGGAACAAAATATCAGTCATTTTGAAAGTACTATGAAATCCAGAAAACTAAGAAATACAGAGATCATTTTTATAAGGTCATGATATATAGAGTCAAAGTATAAAAAACAAGTGTTTGATTTTTTAAAATAAATGCACAAATAACATGCGAATTTGAATATTATAATTGGATATTTTTACCCTTTTGATAAGGTATCTTACAGACAACAAATTACCAATTTTTATGCTTAAGGAGTTAGCTATAACCACTTAACTGCTCTATTTTCTTTACTATCTAATAAGATGACGCCTTCTGTTTTAGGAATATTTTCTTATTTAGTTTCAAATGGAAATCCATTGAATACGTGACTTATCTATGTATTCGAAGAAATTTTCATATTGAATTATAAAGATCATGATTGGTTTATTTTTAGCTTATAGCTATCAAAAATCAATAAATGGATGCACTTACGGCATACGGGTAAAACTACATAAATGATTAAATCCTTCTAAAATTGACACAAAAACTGGATTCTAAAATTTCTTATAATCCATAAATATCCTATTACTGATGGATTATTTGAACGACTGATGAATTACTTAGAATCCATGAACATCCATTTTCTGGATGGATTATTTGGATAGCATATTTTTGAAGCATAAGCTAATTATAAAAATGTCAGGGATCGAAGTAAAATGCAAAGGCTTCATACGTTATTTAATGATATTTCTGAATGAAGAAAACTTGTAAATTATGAACATGAAACATATTTTTCCCTTTTAACATATAGTACTCATTAAAAAAATCCTTTTTTAAAACTAGGCTATAATTTTATGAAAGCAATTTTACTTTCTCTCTCTCTCTCTCTCTCTCTCTCTCTATATATATATATAT
>JAOUZG010022062.1:638911-651155 GCA_026289955.1 Argiope argentata
CTGAGTAATTCCTGTATAATTGAATTGATTTAACACAGTGAAATTCCTGTATAATTCAAAAGATATTCAAATAATTAATTAAGCAATTTTTCAACTGTCAACTTTTATTTGAATAATATATTACGTGAGTTATTTAAGTAATTTACTATGTCCTCTATTTGTTAAAACATCGCAACTCTAAATTGATTTATAACTGTTAGTTTCGATAATTCCTTTAAATTGAATTGGTGCTGAGCAATTCTTGTATAATTAAATTGATTTGACAGAGTGTAATTCCTCTATAACTGAAAAGATATTCAAATAATATATTTTTTTATTAATACTGCTATAACTAATTACAATTTCGTTTTCCTTGAAGAAGTACGAATTGAAGTTATTTTTTTATTGCATAAAATTAAAAAAAATAATTCGTATTTCTTGTAGATGTTTTTATCTTTCTTTTATCTTAACCTTTTTCATCTTAACCATTATGTTACAGAATATGATTGTTCTTTGTTTATACCTCTCCTTATTCAAACCAAAATGCGAAATCTAATTGATCTAGTGCCACAAAGAATTATTTTTTTTTAAAATTTGGGAAAGAAGAATAGAAATATGAAGTTTAATTTTATAATGTTTTTTTTACTAAGACTACATCTTTAGAGAAAAATATTCAAATGATTTTTGTAACATTTGTTACAGTTAAATCCTAAACACAGGAGTAAAAAAGTTTTAAAGAAAATGAATTTCTATGCACCATTTTTTATTTATTAGAGAAACACTAAATTATGCTTTTTAAATACGTTGTGAATTTGAGTGCAATTATTTTGTATATTAATTTTTGTTCTATTTTGAAATTAATGTTTTCTGGAATTTCACAACCAGTTCGAATTATTTCCGCAGAAATAAAATTAATAATTTTTGACTATTCAAAAAATCAATTAATATTTAAATTGCTAATGCATAAGTTTGGAAAAATTAAAATAGCGAATATATTTGGAATTGAGTAATAAGCGAAAATAAATTGAAAATCTGTTTTATATTTTTGCAAAGAAAAGCAATTTTGATATCGTTAATGGGTACTTTTTTGTTAGCCGGGCAACGACATAAAATCGCCAAAGGAATTTGGCGGAGTTCAGCATTATTTGGAGATTTATTGCTTTAAAATCACTGCAAGAAAATTGGCCGAATTCTACAATATTTGGCTGTTTATCGTTTCCTCCTGTTTAATGGAAAAGTACCCATTAAAGATATTTCACCATGAATTTCGAAATTAAGCTTTAAACTGTATGACATTAATACCAGCTACTAGATACGCCTTTTATAAAGTGAATTTGTAACATATATATGTTTCATTTTATATATGTGACATAAATAGTTTACGACATCCGAATTTAGTAACCCCATTTGAAATTTTCAATTAACATTTTTTTTCTCCATAAAATTAGGGTTATACGAATTGAATTATAATTTGGAGATATATGGCTCATGGCATCAAGATATAATGAATAATGTGCGAAAACTGACTTTTTAAATATTCAGAAAATACAATGTGGTGAAATAAAAATGTTACGTCATGTAAGAACAGTTATCAACTGTTGTAAAATTAAATTTTATGAAATGCTGTTAGAAACGGGGATTCTACGTTTATTAAATTTTGATGTTTAGAATCCTGAAATATAAACTGTTAAGATTTATTAAAAATAGAGAATGAATATTTTATTTTAGATCTCAGTAATAATTATATCCATTTAAACTTCTTGAAAAATATCATTTGATAATTCCAAGTAGGGAAAAGGAGTTAATCCTAAATTAAATTAAATTTAAATAATTGGCTTTTAGCTAAAAAAATAAATGATATCATTTATTAACACAATTTTTAATCATTTAACTTTATAGAACACTCTATTATCAGATTTATAATCTATACATAGCATAAAAGGAAAACGTCTGTATGTTGGAACCACAAAAACTCGTGAAATACCAAACGTATATTAGAAATATTTATATCATTTGTTATAAAATTTATTGAAAAATGTTTTAGAATATGAAAATCATATCAAAATAAAAAGAGGAGTTTTATTACTGCGATTTTAATTTATCCGCGCATGCATGAAAACCTCAAACTGCGCATGCGAAAATAGCAAAAGTTGTGATATGCATATTCGATACATTTCTTTGTTTATGTCTGATTTTAAACAGCGATTCAAATCTCATTAAACGAAAAGAAGGAAATCGAAACTCGAAATGATCGCCTATGTTTAGTCTGACAAATCATATTTTAACCTTTGTAACAGTCTATAAATTTCTGAATGTGTACTATAAAAATGTTGTAACTATTTTTTCATAATTTATAAATATATTTTTGTTTGTTTCGTAACATGCTGATGTCATATCAGGTGGAGGCTAGATTTAAGTTTAAAATAAACTTCTCTTCTTCATCTGGCAATATTATGTGGATAGATAGTTGTTGAAAATTTATGATTTTGAATGCAATGTCTTCATCAATATTGATTTCAGAATCTTATTTATACACAGAAGTTATTTCAACCATCATGGCAGTTATGATAAACTATACATAGTTTTTAATAAAAATATCTTAAATATCTAAAACTCTTAACCCGATAATAAGTTTTAATGCAAAAAAAAAATCGTTATAGATTTTTCCATGTACATTTTAAAAAAATCCTCTACCTTGTAGGAACAGTATTAAAGATATTTTTAATCAAATCCAGATAGATATTAGGAAGGAATAAAAGGTATAAAGAAAAATGATTCTTTAATCTTAACAATACATAAAAAGGAATTAATAAACCAAATAAATAAATATTATACTATGCCTTAATAATATATTGTAATTCATAGTGATTGAAATTACTGATAGGCATGCATTTTATAGTTAATCATTTTCTATATTCTTTATGCATTTTACTGTTCTTTTGTAAAATTAGTGTAATTGATGATAATCTCGAAACTCATAGCATATTTTTAGTAACGGCTTTTTTTATTTATATTTCATATATAAGCTATTCACTGTAAGAACAATTATATCATATAAGATCTTTCTTTATAAAAAAATTAAAGAAATTTGAAATATATGAAGTTTAAACATTTTTTAAACTTTTATTTTAACCATTTGATTTCTTTAAAAGTAAAGTTATAATTTTCGAAACAGTTAAAATATAATAACTTGTTGTTTTATTCAAAAAGACATGGTGATATTTTAGTAACAGCATCTAACATATATTTTCATCTATACCAAAAATATGAAGTACGAAAACAATATTATTTCAAAAATTTATTCATGAAAAACTTTTTTTAAATAAGCACTTATTATAAAGTTTCATTTTTTTTATTAATTCAATCATCAGATTTCTCATAAAATAATGTTATCTTCTACTAAATAGATAAAAATATATTTACTACTTTATTAAAAAAGACACATTACCACATTTACTGTTCAGAATTCCGGCACCATTATATTTATATTTAAAAAAATGTTGAAATATTTATCTTAGTTTCAGAAAGTGATTGCAATTACCTTAAAACACAATGACATGATTGTCACACTAAGCATTTGCTGATAGCATGATGAATAACCTCATTTCTCTCCATCATAACATCAGGGAATTTAAATAGCAAGTAATCAATCAGTATGTCATTGTATGTCTAGTATGCCTTTCTTATTAGTTATTAATACGCCAGTGAGAAATTGCCTGAAGATGATAGAACAAGGTGAAGAGTTTAACGGTCCGTCTTTTACTGCTCCATTTCTCCTCTTCATTAATCTTTATACTGCAAAGAATGAACTTTTACTTCAAACTTCTTTGAGATAAGACTTCGGAAAGTAACTATTGTTATGTAAATTGGATATTCAAAAGGAATATGAGATAACTTTGATAAGCAAATTTTGCTTTAAGAAACAAAGCTATCAGTAGAATATTTTGAAAGTGTTTGTTAATCATATTTTTAAATTTGAGTTTATTAGATTTGCAACAAAAGGATGAGGATGACGAATGGTACGTGCAAGAAAATGATGGAGAAAAAAATATTATTGAGATAATATCAATTAGTACAGATTTTTTTAAATTTTTTCAGTTCATTAGCAAAATGAACAGGGGAGTAATTAGCAAAAAATACTTAATTTAAAGCAATACAATACACTATTAACGAAATTGATAATACCTGTCATGGTTGAAATATATGGATTGGGAGAAGAATATTGTATTCTATCATTTTCTTTCAGTTTTGGCCAGTATTAGCCATAATCATGAATCAAGGACTCATAATAGAGCTAAAGTGAATTATTTTCTGTTTGTGAAGGGAAATTTAAAGCACCAAGATAGTATCTTAAATTTTTATATTCAATGTATGTAAATAAAGTCTTCACGGAAAACGTTAAAAAGAAATTCCTCATCTTCGTATTTTTCTAAATCAAAACTGTTGACCTGAAGGTTAAATACTGTCATGATAGTTTTCTTATCTTACCGTATTCTTCATTAATATTGCACAAATTAGATATTCAGATTGAATCGGAGATAAAATTTAGAAGCAACTTTAGCTTTAAAAACAATACTATCAATAGTGTTTTTTTTAAAACGCATTTTAAAAGATATGCAAAAATGTAAGGATGATTTAATGTAGCATTTAAGATAGTTGCAATCAGAAGAAATTTACAAGTAAAATAATATCGGTTTTCTTACAAGTAAAATAATATCGATTCTTTCGATAATAATTCTATCAATTTTATTTCTAATATCGATTTTTTAATAATAATATCGATTCTAATTTACAAGTAAACTAATATCGATTCTAATATTGAATTATTTTACAAGTAAAATAATTCGATTCTAATGGGATCTTTCATTAAATGCTTTCGGTTTAGTTTTAGAATGTAAAAAGGAGAATAATTTAATAAAATAAATAGTAATTTAAGTAAAATGCAAATCACTGTTAACCAAATGGATAAGGCCTGTCATGGTCGAAGCATATGGATTTAGAGAAGAATGTTGTATTCTATCCTTTTATTTTGGTTTTGACCAGTTTTATCCATAAACTTGAGTCAAAGAGCTATAAAAGAGCGAAAGTGAATTATTTCTTTTTGTAGATGTGTATCAAATATATATAGATTATTTCTAAGTAGAGATGTTGTATCAAATATATATAAATAAATAGTTTTCATGGAAGCTTTCTGAAGAAATTTACCATCTTTCTGTTTTTCTTTGTCGAAACTGCTGTTCTGAAGTTTGTTTCTGTCATGTTCAAAGGTGTGGATGGGTAGAAAAATATTGCTTTATTTTATTGTAATCTTAATTATAAAACACCCCGGTGGCCTGGTGATAAGGTTTCGGGGTTTTGTAACGTTTCAGCTTGACGAAAAGTAACATTTCAGGCTTGAGCCCCGATTCCACTGAAGAACCGTCGTATTACAGTGTCTGTTGCGCGTTAAAACCGTCAAGGCCAAACTTCCTCCATCTGGTATGGTGTGGTGTTAAGAAGTAGTGCCAGTTTAGATGTCGTCCTCATCATCTGACTACGGTTCAAAATAACTAGGTCTGCCCCAAAATATCTCTAGTGTGGCTTTGCAACAAGACGTTAACATAAGTAAATTACAATTACACATAAGTGACAGATTAATGAGTAGTTACCCAACAAATTTAACTAATCACAATTACTGCTATAAAATCTCTTGGTTTTCCCTCGAGATAATATAATAATATATAGATGAACAGTTCCTCAAGAAGCTCTCCTTTAAATTTTACTTCCTTATGCTGCATTTAAACCAGAAGACATTCCTTTATTTTTATTGGCCCACCACATATAATCAAGTAATAAAATATTAATTCTCTCCCAATTTTACGATTGGGTTTTTGACATTGGCGATATTGATGTAATCAGAAATTTATTTTGAAAACTTAAGGAAACAACCTTTTTTTATAGAATCTTAACCTCTCATGCAACATAATGGGACTTGACAATCTCGGTATAATCTAAAATCTGGCATTTCTCTTGACCAGCGTTTTGGCCGCAATGTGAGAATTGTCATGCTAAATCTAGGGGTTTAGATAGTATGTTATGTGTATTGATAGTTTAGAAAAAGAACATTGTTTTCCTTTTTTAACCCTTTGCACTCCGAAAAATAATTAGATGTAAAATTATTCACTTAACACTAGGATTTGTTTATTGCTATGAAAAATAAATATACATAATTCTTTGAAATCGAATTTCTTTAAAAAATTAATCTATATCTCTTAAACATTGTGAAGACATTTTTACAATTGAATTTGAAAAATAAATAAATAAAGCTTCACAATGATGCACAGTCTGGAATGGTGAGACAGAGGCATCATCGGAGTGCAAAAAGATTGTTTATGTCTTTTAAAAGATAACATCTTGCGGTAACAAAAAAAATATTCAATCATAATATATACATTTTTTTTAATTACAAAAATTAATATAGGTAAATTAGTGAGATAAAATTAACTTAGTTATTATTTAAATTGAGTATTTAATAATTGTATTTGATGAGTTGTACAATAATTGTTCGTCATTATACTTTGGCAAATAACAAAAAGGATCCTTAGATAAAGGAAAAATCCTCAATTTTTCATCGTTTGTAGCAGTAAAGAAATAATACACTTTAACAATCTTAAATAAATCTATTTCATATTATCCATAACCTCCCGAGTCAAACTATAATATTTTCTGTTTGGACGTCCTACCAATCAAAATAAAAAGGAATTACTTGAAACCTATGCAAACTGTGAAACTTACTGGAAACTGAATCTTCCACTAAATTTAGTTACAAAAGTAACCATTTTGAAAGATTTTTACACTATCGGGACCAAAAACAGGACAGCAAATTTTAATGAACAAACAAAAATGAATTGTAAAAAATTTCAATGATTTTCAAGTCATAAAAGCATTTTTACAAAAATGAGTGGCATACAATATAAAATTTGTCTAAAATAATATTTTCCAAATTATAACCCCTATCCTACATGTAACTGCATTTCTTGGTTCAAATATTTTCTGCATTCAAGATTGGCAACTCTTGATCTTAAAATTCTTATTATTAACAAGAATAATTTACCATCTATATGTTTTCATTAGTCGGTATAGACATTTGGTTTCATTTTTTTAAATTAAATTTAGCTATAGGTACCTCCAAATTAAATGAAGTTATATTAAAATTTATCTTCATCTTCTCTCGAGAATAATATATTTTTAAAAATGAAATTACCAAATACGAAAGCAATTTAATTTTTTTCAGAGTTGCGCAACAAAATTTATAATTCTTCCTTCAAATCTTCTCAATCTCAATTTAATTTAATTTGATTCTTTCAACGCACGCTAAATTTTAGTGTTGTATATCGAAAATTATATGTCTCTTTTATTTGCTACATAAAATTGCGGTTAAATCCCAGCATACGCTACCACTTTGGTACCATTTTGAAAAATGTCACGAAATATCTGAACAACTCAACAGGAACCATAGCTTAGGTAACCAGCCAACAAGCGTCCGTGGCAGAAATGACGTCACAGCTTCTCAGTATAAAGTTGCCAAATCAAGGGGTACCGTATACAAGGATTATACAGAAATTGCAGCATCAAGTTAAAATATTTGATATCTTACACACTTATGTATCTTCCTGATTTTTGATATTTCATTATGGAATTTACAGACAGACGAAAACAAAATAAATTCAAAAAATAATGTTTAATCTCATCTTCTGTTCTTTCCAGAAGGGTTCCTACCATCATCAGCAACTAAAATTATTGTTTGAGTTATCAACATCGTTCCGAATATGTCATATAATTAGAAAATTACCCTAAGAGTGTTTTCATGTTTCCCCTTATAATTAAATATTTGGTTGTTGTTACAGGGTATAAAGTATGCCATCAGTATAATAGCAAAGACGTAATTTAAATGGGAAAGGAATAGAAAGGAATGATGTGAGCGAAGAAACATGGCTTTCGGGAAATAATGTAATAAAAAATTGATATTTTTCTTTGATGTCCTGATTCGCAAAATCCCTCCCACGGTGACATCTTTCGACTGACGACGGAGTTATAAAATATTTATATTGCTTAGGTAGGAAAAAAAATATTTTCTTGGAATTAGAAGCGAAATTTGAAAAAAAAAGGAAAGGAAAGGGCGAACATAGGTCGAAGAAGCGAGAATATTTTTCAAATCATTAAATAGTTCGTTTTTTATGGTTTAAAATTTTTATGATAGAGAAAGCTTTTGATTACCTTTTGGTTCAAGTTTAATTTATATTTTCAACATATTAAATAATTTCTTTTTTCACTTTTTTCCTAACTTGAAAAAACTTATCTTTGTACTGACTGAGTTATAAGCACTAAAATTATTTTTGACAGTTGTTGAAATATACCCATCATTACATTCATTATCATTTTGGTGATTGAAAATTTAAATTAACATTTGGTGCAATATTAAAATAATTTCTTTTTTTTTTCCATTAATGGAATTGATTTTAGAATTTTTCCTAAAACTCTTGAGGAAATTTATATTGAAGTTTTGTGTAATGCTCTGCAATAAAAAATGCTGTATAATGAAATGTCATTATATTAAATTTTCTCTGAAAATAGTTATATAAACTTTCTAACAACTTTAAATGTATGCATAATGATTTTCCAAATTTTATTCTAAAGGATATCTATTACAATAATTATTTTGAGAAAATATTTCATCTGAAAACAAATTTGAGTCTAACATTAATAATATTTTTCGTTACTTAAAAAATATTAATATTAATGTCTGTATTATCAATTAGTATTGATATGTTAGATTTTAATTTCATTTCATTTCTCAGATTTAAGGAAATATCAAATTCAGAAATCTAACTAATATGTGATTTAACAATAGAGGTTATTAAAAATTAATCATTCACATTTACTTTTGATAAACTTTAATAAAAGTCCTTAATTAATAAAATATATTAATAAATAGTTGATACATGTTTCCCTTCTATTTTAAAAATTTGAATATTAATATATTTGATGGTAATTAATTGTATTTTTAAAAAAATAATGAAATATAATTTAATATTTTGAAATTATATGTTTTAATTATTTGAACGGTAAAGTAATGGAAATTAAAGTAAAAGTGGTTTTATTCAATTTAACATATAAAATTGTAAAGACGTGGAATTAGTCTTTTTCACTGCCTCATGAATTCTTATCTTACTAATAGGAATAGAAATAATATATAGAAATTGTAATATTTTAAATAAAATGCTCTGAACATAAATTATTTGTTTCTGAGAGGCTGTTAAATTTTCAATGAAAATTATCGGTATTGTTTAACGTTAATTACTTGTTACAAATTTGTTTGTAAATTTCATTCATTAGTGTTTGGAGAATCCAAAATAAATATAAAATTATTTTCCATCTGGAATCTTACATATTTACTTTAGGTGTAATATTTATACAAATAAGTATACAATGACCCATCAATAAGCATTTCTATTATTAAATAGGTTAAAAAAATAAAATTAAGGAAATATAGTTATATTTTTTAATTATTGTAAAATTATAAAATTTATGAAAGTATTATTTTAAATATAAAAAATATAGCATAAAGCGCGATTTTATGATTTTAGGGCTCAATTTCTATTATTGAGCATAAACGAAAATTCTATAATTAAAAGTCCCTTTAAAATATTAAAATTAAATTATCGAACCACATCTCTTAAATATTGAGAACGAATTTTAAAACTAATTAACTACTAAAATTAAAATTAAAAATACATCTCTGACCTCGAGTAAATTTAGTTAGAACATCATAACTGAGTGATTTTATATCATATACATTATTATTATATTCAGTAAAAACATCACAGTTTTTGTTTTTGTTTTTTATATATTTAGAAATAACTTCAATTCTCAGGCAAATTAAAATTCGTCAATCTATATATGTATATTCATATGTTTATATCGAGCTGATAAAAATTAAAAATAGGCAATTTTAAATTCGTGAAATCAAAGATACTCTTTGCTATTTATAAAGAGTAAGTTATAAAACGCTGTTCAGATAAAGAATTTAAAAAAAGAACTTAAAATTATTAAGTTTAAGATTTTATAAATATTGCAGAAATAACATGAGCTAAAATTTGTTTTATTTCTCCATTGTTGATAACGCCAATTTTTCCTAAAAGAATAGAAAATTCTTGAAAATTAAAAATAAATTATTGCTAAAAATGTTCATTACAGAAAAAAATGTGGGTAAAAAAAGATAAAACTTAATCTACTCTTTACTGTTTTATTACACTATTCTTCATATTTCTCTCAAACGAATTTTAATTTATATTTTAAAGCATTTAAAAAGTCTTTAAAATGTTTGTTGACTATTATAAAGCAAAACATAAAAATTTCCCAGATCTAGCATCAATTCCCACTTTTAAAGTCAAATTTTTTTCTTTAAAATAATGTATTTTCAAGAAATGACAAATGTCTAACATAAATAAAGCGTGTACAAAAAAGAACATTCAAAAATTAATTTTTAAACCTCCCCATTCCTTCAAACTACAATAGAGCAAAGACATGATGAGACGTTAAACTATTGTAGCACTTCCTAGGATATCGATTGTTCTTTCTACTTCCATTTTTTTTCTTTTATTTTGACAGCAATTGAGAGCGGAAATTTGCCTTTTCCATTTTATTGCCGCATAAATATTTTATGACCCCATGTCGGCCAAAAGATGTCACCCTGGGAGTGATTTCATGATATGAGGACATCAAAGAATGATGCCAATTTTTCATCACACCCACCGAAAACTTCTTTATTCCCTTTTATTTTGCCTTAAAGCATCGTTCTTTGTACCCTTTTAATTACACATTGTATATTCCTTCGAATCGTATTTAATTATAGACGAACACAACAGTAATTCTCTCAAGATTTCTTTCTTCTTTTTCCTTAATCATATTATTTATTCCCCAAGCTCGTATATCCGAGACAAATAATAATTTTCGATCCTAATGCAAAAAAAAATCATTAGCTTGCACGAACTGTTGAAAAAATGTATAAAAAGTCATTTCATGTTGGCTGCTTTCTTGGATTTTTTTCTTCTTATCTAATCTAAGAATTTGAGGGTGAAAAACAAGGGATTATAAAAATGTATTAACTGTAACAATAGAGGAATGTAGCAAACTCACAGATAGAATAACCATAGATGCTTAAAGCGAAATAAAGGAGAGTTTTTTTTTGTCATTTCTTTTGCCGACAACTTTCTGAAATATTTTTCAACGAACAGTATAAAAAATTAATAAGTTTTTGGAAATTTCTTATAAAAAATTATAAAGATTAAATGAAACATGAAATATTAGTTATATTCGAATTTAAAAGTTAGTAAAAAGTAATCTGATATTTTTCGTATAAAGAAGATTTCATATTAATGAGGTTTTCAAAATTTTATTAAAGAAAATGCAAATGAAATTTTGTCATTTTTGCGTTTTAGAAATCTATAGAATACTCCCGGTTGTATTAAATTATAAATATAATAATTCACTTCATATTTGCCCATTTAAGTTAAGGTTTTTATTAAAATTTCATACAAATCCTAATATTTATATAAAAATTTTCAAGACATGCTGCAAAGATGATATGGTACTTAAAAATTAATAATTTATATTTTTATTGTAGATAGAACTATTTTATTTAAATTAATGTCTTGAAACTGAAACTCATGTTTATTAATTTTGGAAATACTTTCAAATCTCTCTCTGAATTTTTATTTGGATGTAAAAGTAGTTATCAAAATAATGGAAACGTTCCATACGAAAACAGGAATTTTTATTAATAAAGATAACATCGTAAAGTCACCTTTGCGATGTAATACAATTTTGATTTGTTTAGAATCAAGCATTTGGTAAAAATTTTTAGCGGAATATTGTACTGTATGCGGAGATACTATGAATTTTCTGGGAGATCTGCCTGTGGAGAATATGAATTCTAGATTGAATTCCCTAAGATAGTTTATAATGGTTGTTTTAAGGTATAAAGACAGTGCTGTTCCTGGTAGATATTTTACTTCCTCCTCGTTTTTTATCTACCAGGATTGGATCATAATAATCCTCAACAATCCAACTCCTGCAGGAAATAAATTTTGTATCATAGGTTGCCCCTGATGTGCAAACACTTCTTGGTACGTCTCTCCATGTCCCTTACCATCAGCTAGGGATACAGTCACATGAGACAGTAGATATCTACAGTCGAATGAGGCAGTAGATATCTACAGTCGAA
>JAOUZG010022062.1:651165-676393 GCA_026289955.1 Argiope argentata
AGGCAGTAGATATCTACAGTCGAATGAGGCAGTAGATATCTACAGTCAAATGAGGCAGTAGATATCTACAGTTAAATGATACAGTAGATATCCACAACTAGGTTCCCCATATCATAACAAATCCACTTTCATGCCTGACATTCACAATTATACACTTATGCAGGTACCTTCCAGATTTGTAACCCATTCTGTAATGAGAAAAACGTGAAAAATGATTCTTCACGTCATCTATCTTCCATTTATTAATCAACCAGGGTTTGTAGTTATTGAATCACTACAGACGGCTTTTGGCATTAATGTCTTTTAATATGGTTTAGAATTGCTGCTTTTCGGTAAATGTTTTGTTCATGAAAGTACCTTTTATCTAAAATTATTGACACAAGAAAGTCTATGTAATAAGTGAGTTCTTTTGTCATATTGATACAAATATCATATCAAAGAAAAGGAATTTGCAAAAAAATATTAATTCACCTAAACAAATTATATGAACTATAATATCTAAAAGAATATTGAATTTAGTGAGTGCTAATGCTGCTACAACTAGCACACAAATGAAAAGAAGTAAATTAGCAAAAACAATTCAGTAAAACTCGAAAGCAAAAGGAGATTAAAAAAAATACAATGAATCCGGCCTGAAGACGTTTTCAAGGGTCACCCTCAGGCAGGGATTCATTGCATTTTTTTTCTCCTTTTGATTTCGAGTTTTACTGAAACCTTTTTGCTAATTTAGTCCTATTGATACAATTGTTTTCTTTTTGGATACAACAATTTCAATTTTTCATATTAAATTCATTAAATATTAATTAAGAGTTACAAGTTGATTTTTTTCATAAGCTTTGTTGCAATTTTCTATATGTTTGTTTTATTTATTATTGCATATATAAGTTTGGTGTATTATAATGAATGCATATGGCATATAATAGGCAGAACCACTCATGACCAATAGAATGATAGTACTTTGTTTCTCCATTAGTATCATGTCATTTTAATAGGTTCGAATATCTGAAAAGTTAAAAAAAATAGTTTCACTATTTGTTAAGAGATTTTGGATACACCGTGTAGAATGATTTGCATGTAAGCTATACATAATCAGTAAAAAATTCCTATGATCTTCACTTGTATTGCTTTGTTTATTAAAACTTTTATTCCAACTTTTCAAGTCTTTTACGGGAAGATTACTTCAAAAAAATATTTATAAGACTTTCCATCACGCATTAAAATTTTGAATTCATTTGATTTTATCAGCAATAATTATCGAAATTATTCAAGCTTAGTTCTAAAAAATTCCGAACTTCATGAAGATCAGAATTTTTTTAGTTTTCCACCAGTATTTAAAATCTGTTGACGCTAAACCGTCCAGTAAAACAACAACAAAACAAAATATTTCTTAAAACTGTGAAAGAAAAATAAAATCGATCGAAACTCTGCCCAGTAAATCAGTTAGGGACATCATTTAGTCAAATGATGAACTTCCGTTTCCCGTGCGTGCTTTGGAATAAGAAAACGACGTAATAGTTTTCACATCATCAAACACGAAAAAGCTTCAATCTCCCATATTATGCTAATCAGGCTATTTTATATCGCATTTGACAAAGGAATATCGCGCATTTATCAAAAACAGTATTTTAGAAAATGAGGACATGAACAAAATTCTTTTTTTTCTCTTGCGTAAAACAGTGAATAATTTATGGGGAAAAATAAATCTTGGAATTATTTTTATTGGTCAGAGCTTTGGAAATAATGTCTTCTGTTTTACATTATCGATCGTTTTGGTAACATTTAAATTTCGATCGTTTTGGTAACAGGATAATTTTATTATTTTCTAACTTACTACTAGACAAAATAAATTTATGATCACCCGCCGTTCGCCTTCTACGTTGGTATTTTATACAAGCAATGTATATGGGAAACTACTTGCCTGTTCTATAATACAAAAAATCCATTCTATAATCTGTATATGGAACATGTGCTTTAATCTTATTTTATCTAAATTCCATTATGAGTAAATTTTTAATAGATTTATTATTTGATAATAAATTATAAATCTACTAAACATTTTTGATATGCGCAAATCTATTAGTAGATTTATTATTTAATTATGAATGCATTTGAATAATAATTAATTAAGAATATGTATGTTGAAATTAAACTACAGATGTAAGGCCTGCCAACTTTGGCGACCCTGCTCACCTCTGATAGCAACGCTTCCTGCCAAACGCGGAGGAGGAAGAGTTGAGAGATGGTGAAGAGAGGCGAATCTGAGATTGAAAAGGCTAAACATGATGGAGTAGTTTTGTGTTTCTTTCGTATTTTTGCTTTATGTTTGTGCTGTGCTCCGTATCTACATGTAAATAAAAATTTGGGGCTAAAATGGGGTGTGATTACTATCTCTACAGCTCATACTAAAGATATCAGAAGCAAAAGGGGATTTTTTACAATAGAAGTATTAATTAAAGAGCATCAGTGTTATAGAAAAATAAAACTGAGTGAAATTTCACAGAGCATTTACAACGCCTGAGTGTAGCAATGCTTAATGCTCTATCGAAAGTTGCGGGGTGGCGTATGCATTTGACAATGCATTTCACGTGCAACATTTTGATGAAAGAAAATTGTACTTATAAATTGCAGTTGATTTTCTTCTTATGAATATGTCTTATAAATAAAACTGCTTATGCTATTGTATCTGGAAATAATAAGGAGACACAAATCAGTTTGATACTCAGCAAATGCTTTTTAAACGAAATTGAGAACAATTTGAAATGGATGAAAGCGTTTAAAATAAATAAAAAAAATAATAATACTCGAATAAAGAATAAAAAAAATTGAGAAAGCTTGAAGAAGACAAATTAAATATAGAAAAATACTGTTAATAAAATTAATTGTAATCTTTAATTAGCAAGCATCTAATTAAAGATAACTATATTATTATCTGCTAAATAAACAAAGAAAACAATAAAAAATATCAAGGCATTTCTCAAAACATCAGTAGTTGCGATGGGCAATTATTTATATATTTTAGGACTTGCGGAAGGCATTTGATTTTTGAACGGATGCAAGAGTGCTCATCTTTATTGAAATTGGATTCGGGGTCAAATTGAATCTTTCAGCATTAGATTTTTTTTATTTTAAATCATTATTATAAGAGAATAGGAATAGAAACACAAGAACAGAAAAATGTTCTTTCAAATGTTCCTTCTCATTCATAAATGTTCTAAGTACTTCAGACAAATATAAATATTGTTTCATATATGTAATGCTGTTTCCCAAGATGGCCAGTTCACTCCATGGAAAGACCACTTTACTATTAGCTCTGCTGAGTGTTGATTGTGTTCCACTTCAGTGATCGCAAAAATTAGTGACTTTGGCGACAAAAAAAAGGTATTAATAGAGATTTCGAGAATTTTATTGATTGAGCCAATAGGAACCGAGATACACCTGATTGTACCAGCGCCTTCACTGCCCTCCTGCTAAGGCAGGTAGTCTCATGCTGCAGTCAATGAGTCGTGGCCGTGAAATGAGTCATGTATCGAGTCACCAAGAGGACAGAAAGGCAACGGAGGTCTAATTGGAATAAATCTAGGAAAAAAACAAGCTCTGAATGTGTGCCGAGTCCATGTGTTTTTTTATGGAAGTAGCATCGTGTCCTTGTGTTTTTTTATGGAAGTAGCATCGTGTCCTTGTGTTTTTTGTGGAAGTAGCATCGAGTCCTTCTGTACTTTTGTGGAAGTAGCATCGAGTCGTGTGTGAAGTAGCTAAAGCGAGGAGAGAGTGAAAAATTATAGACATTTGGAGATGCAGAAGTCTGAAGCTATGTAGATCCCCTAACGATTACTACAATGGACTATTATGTGTGTTGTACTTTGCTGCTATGTGTTATCTGTTTTCGTCTCGGCTGTGTATTTGTCGTCATTGCACTAGCGTTTTCATGTTCAATAAATGTCGTCGTTTGCTACTAAAGGACGGTTTATTTTATCAACCTACAAATATGAAAGGAACCTCGATGGACTGCAAGCCGTAAAGATATTATTACAATTGTTAAATTTCAACCTCAAAAATGAGTGCTTTTATGTTAAAATATTTAAATTTTAAAAAAATGTATAATCCAAAGGAGTATAAGTCTAATCGTTTAAAGAACTTAGATAATAGATTAGATATAGATAAGATAGATAGATATAAAAACACAAATAAAATTTTTATTCATCAAAGTAACAAGCGATTCACTACCGCTCATGTACATAACACATTTTAAAATGGGAAAAGTTATAAAAAAATAATTGAAAAATAGTATGTTAATTTGATTTTACATGCGCCTTATAACTAAAATGGAATGTCTTCTTATAGTTTTTTTCGGACAATTAAATTGTTAATTGACATTAAAATTACAATTATGGAACTACCCAAGATCACATACCAAATTTCATTTATTGAAGTCAAAGATTCATAGATATTTGAAAATGCAAATAAAGAGACGATCAGTCCTTAATCAGATCTGGCTAGAATTTTGATAGGTATTTTCACTTTAGATGCTAAATATAAGTACTAATCTATATAGTCTTTTTATTTTGAAATTACCCAGTTAATTTGGATTCAGATAGTTGTACAAATAACTTTTCTCTGAATATATTTCATTCAAAATTTGAAAAAAATCTACAAATTGTGTAAAATTTATATATCAAATTTCATCCATCTGGAACAGTTTTTAACCATAACGTTTACAGCCGACGTACATAATTTCAAAATTTTATTTTTTTAAAAATTTGAAATGTTTTAAATATAATATAATCATCGAAAATCCAGAATTCACATTTTTAATGAATGCTGAATATATATATATATATATATATATATATATATATATATATATATATATATATATATATATAATCTCGAATATGTGAAAATAAATATACTGCTGCCATAATTATATTGTTTAATATACTTCCTGAATAGTATCATATAAAAGAAATATATCTAAAATGTTTTTCTTATTGGGGCGGATAATACATTGCCATAATTCATGCAAAATTAATATTAAAACGGTTGGATAGTTTTATAGTGTTCAATGCCAAATACTTTAAGCTTCTATGGTCCCGTATAAATTTTAGGTCACATTTAATTTATCGACATTTTACAAAATAATTATATCTTTATTCATGAGATGGCGCATAAATCTTAACTCTATGACGTTGCAAATACATCCAATACTAGTATTCATGACCATTGTTTGGTTCATTAACCCTAGATAATAAAATAATTGATGTGAAAACTGTTGGCAGTAAAACTACGCGAAACCATTGAATCCAATTGAAATTATTTCTGCTTTTGTCAGTTATTACCAAACTATGTTTATGGATCCATGTACATTTATTCCTTACACCAAATGTAAATTGTTTTATGGACTTCACATAAGAGCCGTTATACACAGAAGTGCAAATTTTATAGGCCTGTGTGATTTGAAATTCGCATCATGATTATAACGCAATAAAAATGTTAAGACAGAAAAATCTGTTTTCATTTGCATATATAGATTCATAATTTCTAATTTTTTGTTCCCACATATTTTTTTTGAGTTAAATCAAAAATTTGGCCCCTAGAGGGTTAATATAAAATAATAATACGTTTTTGCCATATGCTTTTAAAGAATCACATAATCGAATTTTAAATCATTTTAGTAATAATTCAAAATTTATACTAAACGACATTTTTTTCCCTCAATAGGATAAATGACAGAGCAACTGAAATATGATGAATCGCCAAAATATCACCAAGGATTCCAATCAAATCGATCGCATTCACCGCTTTTATTTTTCCCCTTTATTTTTGCCTCCAATTTCGAGGGGAAATTCTCCCTTTTCCTTTTATTGCGGCATAAATATTTTATGGCACCGATGTCGGCCGAAAGATGTCACCCTGGGAGTGATTTCGCGATATGAGGACATCAAAGAGTGATGTCAATTTTTCATTATACCCCTTCGAGGAACTTTTTTTCCACACGCCTTAAGGATCCCCTTTTTCTTTTGCCTTAAAATGTTCCTTGGTAATCTTTTGATTGCGCATCTGGTCTCGTGGAATTCCGACGAAGCATATTTAATTATAAATGAAAGGGAAGAAAATTCCCTCCGGAGATTTTTCTAATCATATTACATATTCCCTAGACCCCTGTAGGCGAGACAAATAGTTATTTTCGATGCTGTTCCAAGAAAGTGCCTTGCACGTGGGTAGAACAAAGAAGTAATAAGCAAAAACCTGATTCCGCACTGGTTGCTTTTTTTGTGAATAATCTGCAGATATGAACTGCTGATCGCCAGGGATTATAAAAATGTATTAACTGTGACAAATTGAAGGCTGTAGAATCTCTCTTAGGTATTATTTCTTAGAATTAGAGTTAAGGAATTTTTTATGTTAATTGTGTGTAAAAAACTGAAAATATTCTTGGATTCAGAATATTAAAAGTTAATGAGTTTTTGGGAATGCAATAAGATTATGTCGTAAATTAAATCTTTGTCGTTGAGTTTAAACATAAAAAGGAATGTTTTGAATAAGTGTTGGTGTGTAAGGTGAGTTAATGATTATTATATGTTTTAGCAAGTAAAACAACTTTTGCTGCTTTGAAGTATTTGCAAATAAAACTAAGGAGAATAGAATAATATGATAGAGTAAGGATATGAGTAATATATATGATTAGATATAGCTTTTATTTCATAAAACAAAAACAAATTTAATTTTATACTCAAATTTCAAAATTATACAAATATGAATTAGTTTAAAAATTTGGTAATAAATTAATCACCAACAAAAAATTAATGCTAAATAAAATCGCTATTTATACTAAAAGAAAATATGCAAAAAAATTGAAAGAATGAAAGGAGAAAAATAGTTTGTCTCCAAATTTCATTAATGATTGTATGTAACGAATATATATATATATATATATATATATATATATATATATATATATATATACAAATTATATATAATATGTATATTTTTATTAACTGAAAATATTATTTATAAATTAATTTTTATTAATTAATTAATTTATTTATTATTACATGTGAAATCATCTCCTTTCCTGTATGCAGGCATCTTTTGATATTCTTTATTGACTTCCCAAAGTCTCTTAAAAGTGAAAATGTTTTGTTGCATTTCTGTAATTTTAGTTAGAGCCTTGAGCAGTATTTTTGAAAGATTTGCATACCTTCTAATTAAATATTTTACATGATCAAAACTTTTCCGTATTTCAAAATATGATACTTCATAGAATTACAATTTTTTAAAGGATTTTCCATTTATCGGTTTTAATTGGGTTTTTATTATGAATGAAATAATTGCTTTATCAATATTTTTTATATTATAATCAAGCATGAGACTTTGTTAGATTAGATTAGTTAGTATTGTTGCAAGCATGAGTTTCATTAGATTAGTTAACTATAATAACCTTTCTGTCGTAAAGATTTGGATATATTCTGGTTACTTATTCTTACTTTGTTTTTAGGATATTAGATGAAAAAAATAAAAAAAATCCTAATATTCCTGGTTGAAATTCTTCCTAAACCCGAATTTTAGTACTTAGTGTGCATATGAAGCTCAATTTTAATAACACCAATCATAAACAAGAAAATGTCAGCGCCATTATTTCTTGCGTACCTATTTATTGGGAACAAAAAATTAATTGAAAGTAAACAAGTGAGATTGCGTAATATAGGGAATATTACTTAGTTCTTAAAAATAATGGCGATTCCGACAATTTCAAAATATATATTTAATATATATATATATATATATATATATATATATATATATATATATATGCATCAAAATCCAATAAATGTAACGAATTATTATTCAGCAAAATTATAGAGATAGGAATTGAAGTATCAGCATTTAATTAATTTTGTTTTTACAATTAAAAAATATATTAATAAAATATATAATTGTATTACTCAAATTGTCTAATATTTTAGATGCATGTTATAATTTTTTCACTACTACCGATCGCTCACTCACTGTATCAATCTGTCTGTCTGTCTGTCTATTTTATCATTAATTATTAGTTAAAAGCAAAAAGTGGGTTCGAAGATATAGATGACACATATATAGATGACGAAGATATAGATGATTTTTTAAATCATTTTATTCTTTCGTTGAAGCAGGTATTATGTACAAGAAAAAGTGACGAGCAGAACACAGAACGACCCAAAACGGAATGACAAAAAGCTGATGAAACTATTATCCATGTGAATATATACTGTTACTCGTGTGAAGGGAATCAACGAGATTTTTTAAAGGAATGCGCTTTACTAAACAATTTTCATCCCTTCACTCGAAGTGTGGGATCAGTCGAGTTTTAGCCGAGCCAGAGATTTTGCCAAGCTTCTGTTGAATTAATTAACTAGAATAAGTGGAATGTATCAGGAAATAAGATCATATTTTTTTAGAATGATGTTACTATGAGCTAAATTAAGAGATTAAATTTGGGAATTAATTAGGGTTTAATTTAATTTTAAAATATCATTAGACACACACACACACGCACACACACACACACACACACACACATTACGCTAGCGAACGTGCACGTAAATCGTTCTTATTACTTACAACGGAATGACAACAAAGAAATGTAAAAATATCGATTCCCGAAAGCTTTAGAAGACTGTTTTATTTAGCGTTTATAAAGTTGCAATTCATTGAACACTTCCATTATTAAATAAAATGCGCGCCATGTCAAATGCTTCATTCTGTCAGAGGATATAAAAAGAAATAACGAAACAGGCCCTAATCTTAGCGTTTAATAATATAAGGAAAAATAGGCTTAACCATCACAGTTGATATCCGATATGACTCACCTACTGATTAATAGATACCTTCCAAAACTATTAATTTAAAAAAAATGTTTTTGTTTTTCTTAAAACTCAAACAATTATCACTTTAAATATATGATTTCATTCCTGTATGGGTTTTTTTCTTTACTTTTAATAAGTTGTCCAATAAGTTTACAATTTTATGATACATTTAATGTTAGGTTTGGTTTCTTTTAAAAAAAGCTTTTTAAGAGCTCAAAAGATTTTTTTTATAATGTTAAAAATTCAACTTATCTATCATATCATTAAATCGTGCACTTATGCTAATACTAAAATTAAGATAAGAATTTATTTTTTTATCATTAATTATGAAATAAGATTTTCCATACCACTTATATTTCATAATATTTACACTTTATTGTCACCCCTATAGTTTCTTGCAAATTTCAAAGCAAATGATTCATTAGAAGTTCCATTTTTACTTCCTATCAAATAAACTAAATTTTTTTTAAAAAAAATGCTTTCCATATAAATATTGTAAAACCCTAAAATGTGCAGAACCTTGTTAAACCTGCTGGTAGCCAAATGCGACTATTTTCTTTTCTTTTCTTAGATAGATTTAGAATAGAAAGGGTATTTCACATTTAAACCATATCCAACATGATCGAATACGTAAATAAGAAATTATTTCTTGAAATAAGGGCAATAAAAATAATTTTCAATAATAACCTTCCTCCAAAATCATTCGCTGTTTTATCCCCTTCCACCCTCACCCCCCCAAATACCCCCCTCAACTAGTCTCTTTATAGAATTCATTTCTGTTAAATGAGTGCTATTCCTTGGTTGAATACGATATAAAATAGCCTGATTAGCATAATATGGGAGAAAGAAGCCTTTTCGTACGTGATGATGCGAAAACTATTATGTCGTTTTCTTATTCTAAAGCACGCGCGGAAAGAGGAAGTTCATCATTTGACTAAATGATACCTGCAACCGACTCGCTAAGCAAACGACCCAATCGCTCTTTCTAAAGTGCTATCTTAGTTTGTACTTTTTTTAAAGCTTTAATGTTTTCAATACTAAATTTTAGCATCGAATCCGTGTTTCTACCCATTTTATTTGACAGTAAAAATACAAACACTCATATCTCCAAGAAAATTATTCCGATTTTCTGCAGAAAAGGGTTTTTTCAAGAGAGATATTTAATGAGTTGAAGTTTATTTTTATTTTAATTGTTGATATCACTTTTTACTAGCATGATTGCACATTCACCGAATCATTATTAATTTTTTGATATTATAAAATCAAATGGAATTATTTCTATTCACCGTAATGAAATAAAAATTCCTGAACTTTTATATATTTTTATCTGTTACGTGGAATATTGTTTGAATTCTTTTTATTCTTCGTTATTCAGTTTCCAATTATAATTTGATTTTTTTTAAATAAATATTTATTGAAATATTAAAAAAATTAAAAAAATATATTCGAAAAATCAGTATAATTCTGCTTAATATCCTGTGACTACCACTTTTTGACAATTCTACCTCACTGAGGGGTGATAGTTGCATTTTTGGAAGGCTTAACCTTTCTTTGGTTTTGATTTACGCCCCATTAAATGCTTTTTGACCAGTTTATTTCATGTGTGAGAGCGTGCTATGTTGTTTCTTACTGTACTACTTTATTTTAATTCAAAATTGAATTTTGTTTGCTTTTATGGCCTGTAGAAATCGCAAAAAAAGCTTTTAAGAATGGCATGAAGAATATTTAATCCAATATCACTAAATGCATCCCAGAGATTCAACGTTGTTAATCCCTAATTGTAAACAAAGGATAAAAGAATAGAAAAAATTAATGTTTTACAATTATTATTATTTTGTAACAAAGTGAATTTCAAATTTTAAGAGTATAAATATTCCATTTATTCATTAGAATTTAATGTTTAAGCCCCTTTCAATAAATAAAAAAAATTTCTGAAGTATTTTATCTGAAATTAATCTTTTTCCAACAATGTTACGATTTATCTACAATTTTTTTAGCCTCATATGTCCGAGTATAATTCGTGTTTACTTTATTGTTAAAGGAAAATATATCCTCTTTTCTGTCCCCAATAATTTACTAAATAATGACATTTTTATGCTGTGAAGAGGTGTACATTTACATTCTAAAAGTTTTAAATAATTTACAGAATATCTTTCTGTTATTTTTCAAAAATAATTTACAGTAACTTCACAATAATTGGCGAATACAAAGCCTATTTAGATATTAATATAAACCTATCGGTTTTTAAACTACTATATATTTAATGAAAAATATACATAGCATTTTATTGGTTTTATTAAAATAAGTTGTTAAAAGAAATCAATATTATTCTGTAAATAAAATATTCACATTATAAACGTACCTAAAAGAAGTTAACAACATATTCCAAAACTTTTTGATGAAAATGTTATGTCAGATACCAAACAAACAATTTATTTTAGTTCACTGCTTTCAAAAAAACCAAAATGAAATAATTAAACAAAGAATGGAAAAAATACCATAAACAAATAAAAATAATAAGTAGTAAAAAGACGATTACATTTAGTTTTTCATGTTTTTTAACAGATGATTTCCTGATTACAGGCTAGAAATTACGGTAATACAAATACATTTTTAGATGCTTTATATTTAATAAAAAATTTACGCAGCAACTTATACGGCTTTACTAAAGCAAGATTTGAAACTGAAATCCATATTCACTCTTAGATTAAAAGAATCAAAATATAAATGTATCAAAAATGAATAAACAACATTCTCCAAAAAATGTTTGATGAAAATATTATGCCTAGTACCAAACAAATTATTTTAGTTTACTTCTAGTTCAAATGAAAACTGTACAAAAAAAAAAGGGAATAAAAACCAAATAAACAAACAAAAATAGTCAAGTGTTTACAGTTACAGCTACAATTTTCATACATTTTAACTCATATTTTTGGATTATATGCAGGAATTTACGGTCATACAAACACATATATTTTTGGACTGTTATGTATTTAAAAATAAATTGAAACATTTTAAAATAAATAATATTTAAAATTGAAATTATTATTTACTTTTGGATTAAAATCTTCGGAATATGTAAATACCAAACAGAATAAACAACATATTTAAAAACTCTGTTTTGAAAATATTATATATGTTACCAAGCGAACAAAATATTTTAGTTTACTGCTATCGGAAAAACCGAATAAGCACACACACATACAAAAAATGAGGAGTGAATTGACAGTTACAGTTGTTGTTTCTTATGACACTTGACATGGACAAGCTTACTGAGGTAGACAGCGATTTAAGCCTTATCAGCGTCTCTTGTTTCTGTAGTAACACCAACTAGGACCAAGAGTATGACTTTTGCTACTCACTCATCACATTCGCTTTACACAGTATCTTTTGCTGTTGGTGGGCACATCCATATACTTCACAGATAGAAAACAGAAGAACAATCATGCTTGAATCGGGACTCGAAACCTTGACTCAAATAATACGGGAAAGACCCACTACCACTATAATAGGACGCGAGTACAATTACAGTTAATATTTTGATGTTTTTTTAACAGTTAGTTCGCGGATTATACGCTGAAAATTACGTGAATACATATTTATCTATTCTTGGACTACTATATATTTATTGAGAAATTTACATGCCACCTCAAACGGCTTTTCTAAAGTAAGATTTAAAATTGAAATCAGTATTCACTCTTGTATTAAAAGCGTCACAGTATAAACATATCAAAAATGATTATATTCCAAAACTGTTTTGATGAAAATATCATGTTTGATATTAAACAAACATTTTAGTTTACTGCTATCGGAAAAACCCAATGAAAAGACTAAAAAAAGAAAGAACAGAAAAAAAAACCCACACAAAAAATAATAAGGAGTCAAGATCTACCGTTGTTTCTAATTACACCCTTCTGTTGAAGCAAATGACTTCCAAGTAAATGTTTTTAAATAATTCATCCCGTTGTTCTGTTACGAAAACCTCCCCTTTCTTGTCAGAATGGCTCGAAGTCAAAGAATTAGCATAAACTTGAGGGACCCCACCGTTGAAGAGTATGAAAGAGGGCAAGTCGTTAAAATTTTGTTCCTTTGCCCTTTCTTTATGCATACAAATAACCTCTGAGATTTACGCAACTCGAAGCAGCAGGGCCAAAGAAATGGCTGGCTTGTTTCTTCATGGACCCGTAGGGTTGCTGTAGTGTGCTGTCGAAGAGTTTTTCATATCTTCGGTACAGTCCCAGGTGGGATATATATAAATATACGACTCGGTGGAAGAAAGAAGAACATGGAGCTGGATGTCATCGTGAAAAAGAATGCGGGGTAAAATGTAGACTCTAATTACAAAAACCCAAGATGCGGGAGGGTTGTTTTATTCAAACATGGCCCTTTGCCTTCATTTGCAATGTTAAAGACTCTCTGTTTTTCATTAAGTGAAGACTTAAATAAGATTCCCGGACGGTGACATGAGCCCTAAGTTTTTCTTAAAAGGCACTCTGTATTCTCAGTAGTCGTTTCGAGTTTTTTGGTCGGGAGTTATTACTTTTTTCTCTCTCTCTCTCCCTTTGGTTATTTGTTCGTGTAGGTTGTTCATTATGTGGCATATTAATTGCAAAATTTTGAATATGGGAATACAAGACAAACTTGTAAAATATTTTTTTAATTATATGAGTTTTGAAGTACTTATTTAATTTGAAAATTAAATCCCAATGAAGTCTCATAATCATTTGAAAAATTAATTTCTCTATAAGAAATGAAATAAAGTGGCATTAAGGTTAGTAATGTATATTTATTTTCTGTATTTCATTCGTATATTTATTTTCAAATTGAAAAGATGGATGTTTCAATTAAATATTGCAGGTCTTATTTTTTTTACAAGTACTTTCACGTTCTCAAATTTTTTAAACTTTTCCTTGGATATATTTTTAAAAATCTTTAAAATACTTTGTTGTTCATTAAGTGGTAAGACTCTTGGAAGTTAACATGAACCCTAAAATTTTTCCTAAAAGACAGTCTATTTTTTCTGTAGTTGTTTCAATTTTTTTGATAAGGAATTATTATCCCCCTTTTGTATCTTTGGTTTTACGTTAGAGGAGGTTGTTAATAATTTGGCATATTTATTGTAAAATCGGGAATATATTCATATAGAGAAACTTCAATTCAAGGTATACTTGCAAAAGAAGAATATAAAATTTAAATGCATTTGGATTCATCATTTTTAAAATGAAAGCTCAAAGTCATTTGAAAGCAAATTTATATATAATAAATGTAAGAAAAGAGTACCACTAAGAAATATTATTTTATATCAGGGGAAAAGATGCATGATTTGAATATTAAGGAAATCAAGGGACTTATCTATCATTCTTCAATTTTAGTATAAACTTTTGTTTCTCTCACTTTTTGAAATCTTAAAATAGATAGAAAGCTTCGTAGAATTAAAATATAATATTTGTCTTGCATTTCTTACAACTTTTTTAAAATTATTTTTTGATTTTGGAACCATTGTTTTAACTTAAAACTTCCCCACGCATTATAAAATTCATTTAATCCAGAATTGTGGTGAATATTGAAATCTACATACACTCTGTAAAAATATTTTATTTCTTGTCTAGTGCGTATCGTCTTTTCAGACACAAAGCATTTGAAATTACATGTTTCTATTCATGTTCATGATTTTTTAAATATAAATTATTTTATATCAACAATCATTTTTCGTTGCATAGAATAACTAATGAAATAAATTATAAACAATTGTTCCATGATCAAAATTTTTAAACTATAGAAGAAACATTTAACACAATATTCTGAGAATGGTATGGTATAATAGAAATCTGTTTAGAGAACAAAAAGTTTTTTTAAGGACATATACAATTAAATATTTCTTAAGGTTATTACATTTTAAAATTAAAAGTTTATAGATGCACTTTCTAGAAGTTCTAATGCATTAAAGCTTAAAAATGAGAAGCATCCATATTATGACAAATATAAGGTTTTGAATCCTTAACTTTGCAGTGTGTAATTGATTTAAATTATCGGAATGAACTCGCCATTTCTTTCTTATTTCTAATATGAAATGATTAATATTTACTATTTAAGTAAATATTGCGTAATATTTACTATTTAAGATATTATTTGATGATGACGACGACGACGTGTCCACTTTTTACAACGGAAAAAGGTGTGCAGTAGCTTCTGAGGTATGCACCTCTGAGCAACCTAGGGCCGAAATCTCACTTCTAGCTCATATGAAGATGACACACACAATCGCTTGCACAACCCCTTTTTACAAGGGGGGGACACATTTACACATATCACAAATAGTACACAGAACAACCATGCCCAGATAGGGATTCGAATCCGGAATGCTCAGATCCCGAGGAATGGACGCTACATCAGGACACCGGCAATATATTCTTTATTTTGTTATATATAAACCTTTTGTTCAATTAATTTCCTCCATCTCTCAGGAAACCTCACTATGCCATCTTTCCAACATTTTTTTTTTTCGTTTTGGACGAGAAAAAATCCTATAGGTTCGCTTTCGTTTGGCTAATGAATTTAAAGCGCTTAAAACGTAGATAATTTTTTAAGGGTATAAAGAAATAATAATCATATGAAGCGAGATCTGGAGAGTCCTCAGGATGCGGTTAGGCATCCCAATCAAACTGAAAGATCTTACTTCTTACGACTAATGCGATATGTGGTCTCGCATTGTTGTGATGAAAAGCCACACATCGTCCATTGATTAATTTTGGCTCTTTATTGCCATGGAAGCTTTCAATTGATCCATTTGATGACAATATTTCGTAGAATTTATTATCTCACCTTGAGGAAAGAGCTTGTAGAAAATTACGTCTTTATATTCTAACCACGCGCACGAAAAAACTTTTGCGATTTGTAGTTTCGGCCTTGCGACAGTTGAAGGCCTGTTGTCCTTACATCAAATGACATAGACGTCTCATAGATAAGCTTGCATGTTTGCTCTAGCAGAGAAGCCAGAAATGGCCATTCAGAGAGCGATGAGAAAGAGACTTTTGTGACAAGCCAAATATTTAAAAAAATATTACTCTGTTATTACTAATTTGGAGAAAAAACTTTGGAATTTCAGAAATTTTTATTTTGTATCTAATGTACGTTCAAACCATTCAGAAGCTGCTTTCAAGAAAATAATAACTATGAAATAACAAATGCATCGTCCTCCAAAGACTTGCTGATGCTAGAGCAACAAATGATTTTAAAAAGTTAAAAAAAATCATTCTATTTAATCGGAAAAATATTAAAAACACATTAGAACAATAAAATGCATTAATAAGTTCTCTCGAAAAAATTTTTAAGCTAACGTATTTATTTATTATGCTATATAATAATTGAAAATTCTTGTCTTTAATATTTTAGTTTAAATAATATTTTAATTTAGTTAATACTTTATAAATTGATTCATTGAGCTGTATTGAGTATTATTTATAAGCATGAAGCCTTTACATTTTTAGGAGAATATCAAAGAACCTGTAGTTGACTTTATTTTTAAAATAATTTTTTTTTCTGTCTAGAATAGCAATAATGTTAAATTTTAACGCTGATATACAATGCAATAATGTTAACTTTTTAGTTCAGTACAATTTAAATATATATCTTTAAGATATACTTTGTTTTGAAAAAATATATTGGCTGCATTTTACAAACTGGCTGAATAAACTAAGTTTGTAAATGCATTATATTAGAAGCAGAACCCGAGTATATCGGACGCCTGTCCTCGACTTCAAATCCGAATACAAACATGCAAATTCTTGCTGAATTTAAACTATTCAATACAAGCATTTTTCACTGCATAGCACTTTAAATCGGCATTGCTACTCGAAGTTCTTGTCAGTCTAGTAAATAAATAAGTAAAACACTCCGAAAACAAAAGAAAGTCCTTTCTCTTTGAAGTCGTTCTTGCTATTTTTACAAATCAAAGACCGTGCTGTCAAAGAATTCCTTTCATCAGATTAAGAATAAATATAAAGATCTCCAGAGAGCCTGGAAAAGAAAACACGTCGCCTTCCAAAACAGCGACTGAACTTGCTCGCCATAGATACTGAAGAAGTAATAATAACAAATGATAAACAAAAATCCTCGGAGAATTCATTCTTTAAAGCCTCGTGTTGAAACTCAATTCGAAGAACAAGAAAATCCCGAAACGTCATTTCCATTTGACACAAAACAATGTAGAAAATGGAGTTCATTTTCTTCGCTACTTTTAGAATTTACTCCTCCTAATGAGAGAATGACTTTAGACGTCTTTCCAAATATCCACTCTATTTGGAGTTGATAAAAGGAAGTTTAATAGCGCATTTCAGTTAATCATTAAAAAGAAAAGTGAGGAGAGTTTTCTAATTTCCTTTTTTATCTTTTCTTTTCTATCTTTTCTTTTTTTACGTTTTTGATTGAGCTGACGTCTTTATATTAGTATATACATTTTATGCAAAATTTTAGACATTACAACAACGTAAAGGGATAATTTGAATTAATGGCTTTTTTGGCGACATTTCTAATTTGGAATATATCGATTTACTTTTCAACATTTTTTTCTTTCGAAATCCAATAGATGGCAATGTATGTCTTTAGGATTTCTTTAATGAGAAAATGTCAGTTGATGGTTATATCATACGATTTTAAATTATAGTTGATATGATTTTTTTTCATCTAAATTAATGGAAATATTGTTTTTATCAAATTGTTTATTATAATTCATACCATTGAAAACAATGTTAACACTGCTGCTATTGATTTATATAAGCGGATGACATTAGATGTTTCTATTTGGAGTTGGTAAAAGGAAGTTTAATCGTGCATTATTAGCACGTCATAAAAAAAATCAAATACTACTTAGGTTAGCAAATAAATTTTTTAATTTAGTTACTTTTTATTAAATAATTACAACTAATATAAATAATTTATCAAAAAAATATTCATTTCCGCTAGAATTTTACTCGCATTCTTCGCCTTCACATGAAAAATACTGAAATCCTCGCATTTTACCGGTTGCACTACTGCCTGTTGATTTCAGTTTTCATTACACACTGCTAAAATATCTACTTAGAATGTTGAAAATTAATTAAATTTAATTTATGAATTAACATTTGAAAAAACTGTATTAACGTCAAGTGTCATCCACTACAAGTTTTAAAAAAAGTATTTAAACTTAAATGGATCAATTAAAGCATTTTATTAGCAATTGAAAATTTGAAAGGGAGAGTGTCTGCTAATAGTAAGAATTGAAAAAAAAAATGTGCGAAGATTTTCCACATTTAGTTTACTTTTTTTGAAGTTTATGTCCTAATATATATCCTTATATTTTATAAAGAATGCACTCAAAGTTTTAAAGGTATTACAACATTATGTAAATGAATAATTAATAATATTAACTTGCTTTGATATTACCAATTTGAATTATCAAATTTCAGTTTGCAGCATTTTTTTTCAGTTAGAATCCAATAGCTGACACTGTATATGGCTTTGAGATTTGTTAACGAGAAATCTGAATTAATTGTATATCAAGTGATTCAAAATTAAGGTGATTCGATTCTTTTTTATCTAAAGTAATAGAAATATTTTGCTTATCAAATACCTTTCAGTAATTAGTAGAATTAAAAGCAGCGTAACACGGCTGCTTCTGAAATATATGAGGGAATTTCTTTATACGGTTTTCTGAATATCTACTTTAATCATAATGCATGAAAGGAAGTATAATTTTGCATTTCAGTTAATTATCAAAAAGAAGTGTGAAGAGTTTTCATCATTTTCTTTTTTCTTTTTTTTATATTTTATGTTTTAATTCCAGTTTATGTGTCTATATATGTATGTATATATTTATAAGGAAGCAAGAAACTTCATACATATAATAAAATTATGTAAATGAATAATTTGAAATTCTGTCTTCCTTTTAGTACTGCAAATTTGTAATATAAAATTTTATTTTACAACTTGATCGCTTAAAATACGATTTTCGGTACTGTATATGGCTTTAGGATGTATTAATGAGAAGTCGTACTTAATATGTCTAACGATTTTAAAATATAAAAATATTCTACCTTATGGAAATTCGAAGGATTTAAAGCAGCGTGTCACTGCTACTATTAAATTATAAATTCTCAAAGGTTTGAAAATGCCCTCAAATTAAACAAAATAATAATATTTCGGCATAATGCACGAAATGAAAGGATTTGGCATTGAGATTTGCTAATTTTAGTAATTATTATGTAAATGAAGACATTTTACTTCTATGTATGGTTGTTTTTTTAAGTGTAAATCTCTTATATTCTTGTTAAATATAAAGGTGTGTGTGCGTGCGCGCGTGTGTGTGTGTTTGTGTTTGCGTAGGTTAGTCATCTATAAAGCAGACTGTTTGATCAAGAACATTAAATTCAGAACAGATTTATTTTAGAGAATTGGTATCGCGTTCAAAAAAATATATTTTGAATTTGAAAAAAAATTACATCTTAATTGAAATGTGCAATATCTTACTTGATGGTTTAAAAAATTCTATTGCAAAAAAAAATTTATACAATTTTAAAATATAAGAATTTTACCTTTTAGTAACAATAATTTATTTATTTAAATGATTCTATTAAATATTTTTCACCGATATATTTACGTGTTTCAATTTAATAAAAAATTTCTTATTATTGTCTCAGATATTTATTTGCGTAAATGTATCCCTTTTTTACATAGCTAAGTAAGATATTCTTAAGAATCTAGTTTAGACATAAAGCTGTCCAAAAACTTTATGTATTGACTAAAGAAGATAGACTGAAAAGGCTATTAAAATATTATGACTATAACTTGGCAAGCTTTTAAAATTAAAAAGTTTTAATTTTTACGAAACTTGTTACTAAAATAGACTTTGTTGAACATATCATGTCCACAAGACTATTCCTGAAGGGTTTAACAAGATGTATCCAATATAAGCTAAAATTCTATTAATAATAAAATATATTTATTGATGTCAGAATTAATTATTTTTCTTTACTTAATTTTTAATTCCAAATCACTGATAAAGGCCTGTCGAATAATGATTTCTATTTTATAGGAGCACTTGATTTAAATTTCTGGGAATAATGCATTTTCTAAACAAAGAATTTTCTTCAAAAATTACTACACTTGGTTTGCGAATTTTAAAAAGATGTAAGTGAATATTATCTAAAATTAAAGTAACTAAAATTCAAACGGTGGAGGACCAATTAATATAGGCTTCAATGTAATAATCAACTGAAAGCCTTTAATGTATTTTCTCTGGAGAATATTTATGAAATTCCACTTTTAATTTGCTTATTACTTCATATGCTTATTATTTAAAGGCAACATAATCATATTAGGATATATCACAGGAAGCTTTTACAGAACTGTTGGGAACGTAATGGAAATATTTCTAAAATGAAGAAAGAAAGGAATAGCAAAATCTCATTTACCTGACTTCATTTCTAATTTGCATAAGTTTAACTACATATTGATGCAACTGACAACAATTTAGCTGTATATCTCTGATTATACATTATATAATCACGTCAAAAAATCCGATATAGCGTTTAGTTTTACATAAAAAACCATAATTTATATTAATAAAAGAAATTATTTGTATTTATAAAGAAATTTTAATCAAAGGTAGAAATGACCTCCTATCCTAATAAAACTATCTTAGCAAATCATTTGAATTAATTTGCATATTTTAAACAAAACTTTTCCAGACTTCTGATCTTAAAACATTTTTTTATAATTTAGTAGATTTCAATGTATAACGAAATATAAAAAGGTTATTTTTCATCTAAGTTTAAGAGTTTATCCCTTATATTTTTTACAGTTTCAGTAATTTATGGATTTGTTCGTCATATGTAAGAAATAAATGAGAAATACTTTTCTAAAAACAGAAAATAAAAATAATTAATTTAACGTACACAGCATTTTAATGACTTGATAAATGTAAACTAATCTATGAAAACAAATAATAAATAATTTTTATATTTATTTTTTTCTAATGAACGACAAGCAATAGATACGCATAACTGGGAACTAGACAAGCTCAATATAGAAGAGGGGGGATGAGAAAGTTTAGTGTGAATGATTCTCTTAAATTTTAATTTAGGAAGATTTTTTTCATGATTCTTGAATTCTTATTTAATTATTTGCTAAATCAACAGAAATGTAAATTTTTTCACTACTAATCAATGAAGAAAATCTTTTAGTCAATGGGGAAAATAACCAAATATTATGAATAAGAAATTGTATTTTAATCATAATAAAAGAGTAATAGTCATATAAATATTGCAAAATTTTTTGGAAATTTTTGAAATAGAGAGCATAATATAAAATAATAATTTATTGCTTAGACTTTTTGGAAAAAGTTATTATTTTATATTTAAATTTCTGGAAATTTAAAGTGTTACGAAAGAATTACAAAATAAATTTATTTAGAATTGTAAATGAGTGTTCTGTTTGAAAGTGAACTGATTTTCCAGGAATCATAAAAAGGGTATAGCAGTCACATCCACTCAACAAATCGATAAGATGGTACAAATTGCATTGAATTTAAAATTTGGGTTTTTGTTTCAAGGTGCGTTTAGTCACCATTGCAAGTACTTGAAGTGGAATTTTATAGATGCAAATACAGTAGATTAACGAACTTAAACACACACTCTCACCTCATTTAATAATTATAGAAGACAGTTTTATTTGTGTACAAATATCAAAAAAAAACTTCGTAAATAATTTGAAAATGTACACATTAATTTCAGTATTACAATTTATTAACAAAAAAATCCACTAGTTATCATCGTTAAGATTTCAGCTTCAAAAACATAATCACCTTTTAATGTACTTTAAATACTTAAATAATAATACTTTTTATAAAAAATACTTTTAATAATACTCTTTCATAAAAAAGGTAGAAATTCAAGTAATAGATCCACTATTTCTGCTAGTTTGCATTTTTTTTTCAAAAAGTTTCAAAAATTATTTAAACTCAGTCGCATATCTTTTCAGGTTCAAAAAATATTAATAATTTTTTAAAGAACAGATATTATTGAGTTTTTATATGACTTTTTGAGCTCAATCGCATTTCCTTTATATCTGCCTGCACAATATTTTTTCCCCTTCAAATTATAGAAAAACTAGTGCGATATATATAAATAGAAAGCATTCACGCATGCGGTAAATTGAGGTAAAAAATTCATGCACAAAAAACAAATATGAGGATTCGAATAAGAATTTGGAGTTGAATGCCGATAAACTCGAGATTTCTATAAGAATTCGTAGATGAATTTCGATAAACTATAAGCATACTTGAATGATCCATTGAGTAGGACGATCGCGACCCGAAATCGTATCGTATCATATCGTTATCCGACAATCCTGTTTGCGCCAATACTCGCCAATTTCAATCAAGTAAATCCAGAAAATAAAACTAGAACGCGTCCCACGACGAGCAATGTAATCCTTATTCTGAATGGATAAGGGTAGATATGAAGATAAATATATGTATTCATCTCTCTATTCTACAGCATCTTGAGTTTTTTTTTTGTTGCTAGGGTTGTTATTGTTATTTCCCGGCTCCCTTCAGGAAAATTTAGCCCGAAATGTAGCCCGATCAATGGAGATAGGCGCCTGAAGGGCTTAGATTAAGGTTTCCAGAAACACCAAATCAATATCCAAGCGCCATCTTTTGCCACTTTAGTTCTGTACTGTTCTGTTTTGCTTGATACAAAATTTGATTTTGCTTCTTTTTATGAAAGTATTCTGATTAAAGTATGTCGCGCAATTTTTAACTAAAACCCCTCTTCGATTATGGGATATATAGACAGTATGGTAAAGATGCTTTAAAAGTATTTTTATTTATTTTCTGCCATTAATGTAGGTTTCGCGTAAAAAGAATATGTCACCAAGTGATAATTATATCTGGATACGGAAGGTTTTCTGAATGATTTTACAGATTAAGATGAATGCAAGACAGCACATACATATGTGGGATAATAAACTCAGTTCAGCACTATATAACAAAGTATGTTAAACTCAAAGAAATTGTAGAAATATATTATTTGAGTAGTAATTTTAACACATTATTACAATACCGTAGAAATTTAAAAATATTAACAGAAACTTTGGAAAAGTTTTAAATCATTTTACTAATAGTTTGAAGATTCTCTTAACTTTTATTGGCCATTTTTCAATTATAAAAGAAAATGGATAATTAATGAATATAACAACCAGTCATGGGGATGCGATATCTTGGTGGTTAGGCTTCGGATCATGAGCCTTAGAAGCTGCAAGTTCGACGCTCGATTTCGACGAAAAGCCGTCTTGTGAAGGGGTCTTTTTCACGTTAAATTCATCAGAGCTTAACAACCTCCTGTTAGTATGCTGTGTAAAAGAGGTGCCAGCTCAAGAGTCGTGCTCGCCATCTGACCACAGTTTAAAATTACTAACTCTGTGCCGAAATATCCAAGATGTTATTTCACAATGGTACATTAATATAACTAAATTAAACAGCCAGTTACTGTAGCTTGTGTTTACTTGATTTAGTTTTGTAGCAATATAGTAACGGGCTTTAATTAAAAAGGCGTAGGCACCATTAAAAGTAAACAACTATACTGCATCAATAAGGTAATGTTGTAATTTCAAGTATTAACTATTAAGTAATATAAAATCTTGCAAATTTTGTTATTTCATAAAAATCATAAAATGTGTAATTCTATGCTAGTTTTAACAAATGATATTTATGGGAGATTTTAAAAAATGATTTACTTCATTCTTATTTTAGCAACCCCAGTGACAACTATGGTTTTCTAAGGGTATTGTTTCTATTCAATTAAACTGATAATGCATAATTTAATGTTTGATTCTTTTAAGAGAATATTTTTAATGTTCAAATACTGAAAAAAAATTATGTCTTCTCCATACATTGTATATATGTATGAACCATCCTAAGAGATTATAGATACGCATATAAAAAATTATAACTTTCAAAATAACCTATATTCAAAATTTTGAAGTATCATGACTTTACCTTTTTGTTTATGTAAATTATACATATTTGACGGAATATATCTGCCTTAATTTCAAAAACAAAAGAAAATTGCGTTATTAAATATTTTAAGAAGCAATTAGAATAGTTTCAACTGCAGTTGAACAGCGAAATTTATAATTTATAGGAATAATGAAACTATAATTTATATGAACAATGAAAATGAAATTTATGTTGGATATAAATATATTTATATTGAAAAAAAAACCAAAAAATTGAAATGATCAAAATTGAGAAAATATTTACAAAACTATCAAATTAGAAAAGTTAAAATTTAAATTTCTTTCATTTTGAAATTGCATAGAAATCAATATTATTCCAATAATATTTTTAATTGACATTCCAGGGTGATTCTCAAATTATCACTTAGTTTTTTCTAATTGAAATTTCAGTTTTTTTTAACTGATTTGGTACATATACACATAGTATTTGTACCAAATCTGGCAACTCTCGATCGAAACATATCAGTCCAGGTGAGAGGCAAAATATACGCACTCATTCGTTTCTATTATTAGCAAATACAAATATATTATTAGAGGGGTAAATATGCTTTAGGTAACATTGAAATTAATTTTGAATCATGTAATAATTCCAATGCCATACTCTTCATAACAGAGTATAAATCACCAATTGATAACGAGACCTTCTGTATCCCAAATCTGATTGTAATGAAATTGATTTCAGTGCCTTACAAATTAAAGAGAAATGAAGCGAAATAATATATATTTCACATTCCATTTTATTAATTTTCGAAAAAATGAATTTACATTGTACAGGTGACTGTACTGATGAAAATTGATTAATATAAAGATATTGCAAAAAAATCTGTCTGTATTAAAAGAATATTTCTCGTGAAATGAAAGGAATATGGGACATGGTTACTTGCTAGGACTTAACGTAAATTATCTGGGTACAAAACTTTGAAAAATTCGTCATTTTAAAATTCCCAATATAAATAAACGAGGTTAGGTGCGTATATAATGCATGTATACGTTATGCGTATAAACAGAAAAGTTTAATTTATTTTACAATACATCGGCAACAACTATAGCCACCAACTTGCTGTCTTAGTAAAGTAGCCATGTACTCTTCGTTCTTTTAGCCCCACCTGCTGGTATTCACTGAAATTAATGTCTCAATTTAATCCTAGCAAGAAATTTTTATTCTATTATTTTTGTTCTTAAAATTGTCGTAAAAAAGTGCCAAAACCGAAGATTAAACGATTTTGTAGCGGATTTCTTTACAGGTTTTTGAACAGTTTCGTGACTAGAATGCTAACCTAGTTGTTCACTAGAAGAGGGCCCGACTATTGATTTGTTCCGTATAATGT
>JAOUZG010022062.1:676793-707136 GCA_026289955.1 Argiope argentata
TATATATAAAGAGTGTTATTGTCCCTTTTATGATCTTTCTAATATATATCAACTATAGTTATTCTAATAATAATAGTAAAAAAAAAACCTTTTTTTTATTTTTTATATTAATAATGATTATTTCTTCTTTAGAATACTCTAAACCAACCTATTAAACTGAACACAAATAAAAGCATACATTTGTTTCACATGTAAGTTCTTTTTATCATTCTCGCAATTAAAAATAATATATTAAATTAAGAAACACATTTCTGCCGAAAAAAATGTTGCATAATGAAAAGGTCCAAATATGATGCGAAATGTATTTACAAAAAGGATTTTTAAAGGAAATAAAATATATTCCAAATATTATGTATAAAATTAAATTACTAATTACATATATATAATACAAAAAACAAGGACGAAAAAATTATGGCAAAAAAATTAGGTTCAGAAAACAGTTCAAACAAAAATGTAAGTTTAAAAAATGAACAAATTCTTAATCTGTATGAGAAAAATAGCAGAAACTACTCAACATATTAGGCGTAAATTATTTAATAATTAATGAAAAATAATTCTGAGACATCTTTGTTTAATAGTAAGAACGCTAGTTGTGTCTAAAAATTTATTGAATGCACAGGAATTTTTATGATATCCATAAGATTAACTATGGAGGGAATTACTAATTTGTTAAATAGTTCTAAACATAATTTAAAGGCATAAAAGTGGGTTTTTTCTGATTTCTTATGTTTAAAAGAGCCAAATTCTAGATAGCTATTTTATTATAAATGCAATGAATCATAAATTTAAAAACTGCGCATTAAAAACTGTAATTTAAACACTTTGCAGTAGAGTTCGCTTAAAAATATCTCTATTAAAAGGTTTTCAACCTTTTTTTTTATTAATTAAATAGTAAAATCTCTCAAATCAATCTTCGATTTACAGTTATTATTAGCTGTGAACTCTACTATCATAAATGCATAATGCAATTGGAAAAGGTTATTTAAATTATCCATAAGGTGATAAGAGACTGAGTAACGTTATCTTATCATTCAAATTTTTTACATTGCATGTACAGAAGAAAAAAATGTCTGTTATATAATACTTAATATTCTCAATTTCCAAATTTTGTGCATTTCAAATAGAGAAGAAAATATATTTGCTTGAAAAATACATAATATTTTTAATTTCCATTTTTTTTTTTTTACTTTCCATGTATAGAGGAAAATACGTTTGCTTGAAAAACACTTAATATTCTCAATTTCCAAATTTTGTACATTCCATGCGCAGAAAAAAAATATTGCTTGAAAAATACTCAATATTCTCACTTCCCAAATTTTGTACATTTCATGTATAAAGAAAAAAATATGTATGCTTGAAAAATACTTAATATTCTCAATTTCCAAATTTTGTACCCCTTATGCGTAGAGGGAAAAATACTTAAATCCAATTTCCAAAATTTGTGCATTTCATGCATAGAACGAAAAAATGTCTGCTTAAAAATTATTTTATATATTCAATTTCCGATGGGCACAAATAATTCCAGTCATCTTGCTTGCATCATATACTTTTAAAGTACTTAATAGTTTCATTTTTTTCAGCCAGCTGCTTTGATTTAGATACTTCATATGATGCAATCATCACAAATGGATATTCTTAAGATTTTGAGGAAGGAATGTCCAAAAATGTCGGTGGTCAGTTTAGCATCGTTGGCAAAAGAAGCTTTAGAGATAGTCACCCGAGGGTTTAGATTCATCCAGAAAGATCACGTGACTTTACCACTAAGGCGTAAACCCGCCAAGCCATTCCAAAAGTTTTGGGGAAAATTTTACGACCGGATCAATTGGTGGAGGAGGCTTCTTTATATATATAGGAAAGTGACGGCTATATATAGAAAGCAATCGGGCAAGAATGCTAAAAAAACTGCAGAAAATAAAAACACGCCCACACATACACATCCGGGGTAAGGAAGAAACTTTTGTTGATGCGATCCTTAAAACGGGGTCTTGATTTATTCTTTTTCTACTCTTGTTTTTGTTGTTGATTTGTCAGATTCTTCCTTTGTTTCTTTCTACAAGGCTCTAAAGCAAAACTATAAAATCTCAAAGACTTTTTAAATGCTTTTGTAGTCTCTGAGACATTCGGGCTGTATTCTTCTAACATTCTGGATATCAATAACTTTTTTTGATGTTCAATCAGTTTCTCTACTGTCGGGAGGGATTTGCTTGGTTAAGGAGTTATGACTTCCGAGAAAATAGTTTTCTTTTTAAATTATCAGGATTTGGTACAAGATAAAACTCTTTTTTTTTCTGTGAGTTGTTAAGAATATTTTTAAATCAATTTATTTGTTGTATCAAAATACAGGGTGTCCAAAAAGTTCCCGTACTGATTATTTGTGAATTTATTTTACAAAAACAATAGGCTCAAAAAGAATTATTTTTATGCCAATGATAAAAAGCACTTTTAACATAACTAAGGAAAAAAAACTGAACTTACATGTATAATAAAGGTTCAAAATGTCCATCCCTTTCTTGGAGACAAAGCTGAACTCGTTTGCGCATGTTTTTCGAAACGCGTTTTAACATGCTAGGAGTGATTAGCGTATCCTTTGGGTAAGTGAGATTTTCATATCATCTATTGTTTGAGGAACCCCTTCATAAACTTTGTCCTTTAGATATTCCCACAGAAAAAAGTCCGGGATGGCCAGATCAGAGGATCGAGGTGGCCAAAGAATTTTTTGAAATAAGTCAATTGCCGAAAAAAGTTTTAAGCATGTCCATGGTTTCATTACTCGTATGGCAAAATTTAATATACTTGAACAAAATTTAATATACAGGCAAAATTTAATATACTTGAAAAAAATCATGGACAATGATTTTTTTTTTTAATTTGGAGTACGGGAACTTTTTGGACACCCAGTATTTTAAACCATTCAAATAGATGTTTGGTAGATGAACGCAAGCAAGACATCTGAAAAGGAAATTTGTTTAACAATGCAAATTTCGTTTTTGTTCCCATGGTAAAAAAAAAAAAACTTTATGATTTAAAAATTCTTGAAAACTTGAAAATTTACTTTAACTGTTTTGCGTCTAATAATTTTCGTTAAATGCTCTAGAGTTGCATCTACAGAAGAATAAGTCCTCCTAAACAAACCAATAAATTAACACACCTGTGACCATATAACGAGTCAATTCTTGTGTCTGACACATAGGTTCATTTTTAATTGCTTATATATTTGCATAGAGAAAGTATATTAATTGTCAAAAAATTTAACTCGGTATTTTGACAAATTTCCAAGTTTCAAACCTTTCTGTTAAAAGAAAATTACATTTTTGGAAAATATTCCTCTTTTCTTCTATGGCAAAAGAAACTCAGAAACGATTTCAGTTTGTCTCTTGAAATTCGGCATACGGTTCTTACAACCAAGTTGAAGGTATCTACAAAATTTTCTGTAAAGTATGTTCAGAAGAAATCCGTCTGTCCTTCTGCTCGAATTTAAAATTTCCCGATAACTACAAAACGAAGATAGCTGTATAGATATGATTCGATGAAAAACACACATTTACTAAATGTTAAATATGTGCACTGAATCTTATCTATACAGCTATCTTCGTTTTGTAGTTATCGGGCAAAATATATGTCTACACGGTAAATACAGTGTAGACATATACCAAACTTTGAACCATTTCCGACCGAAGGTTGATTGTCTGCCTATCTATACATCAAGAAACTCTTAATAAGATGGTTCAAATGCGCAATGACTTGAATAAATCAAATTTGGATGAGATTTAGAGATAAAAAGTGCTGCTTTCAGTCAAATTTTTGTTTCGACCAATCAGAAAAAATATCTAAAACACAAATTAGATTTAGGATATTATTTAACCCTAGAATACTAACAATTAGTCTCCTGTACGAACGCTTACGAAATAACTTTGACGATTCTTCTCCTATAACGGTAAATGGATCGTTCTACTCAGTACCTTAATTTGACCTTGGGAACTATAGATGAAGACATTGCTTTTCCCTGAAATATTTCTGCTTGTAGTATATCCAGAACAATAGTCGTCTCAGAGACGAATGGTTATCTGTCCCGTTGGTATCAAGAAGGTATTTCTGTGTATGTTTGGAGATGTCGAAGCGTTTTCACGGAGAGAATTTGTGGGATAGGCCAGAAGCAATCCGTGAAATATTGAAAGAATTTAGTGAGGAATATAATTCTACTTCTGGGAATGAATCGAAAGATGAAGATTTTATTCAAGTTCCTCTTGCACTATGGATGCAGAAGCGTCTCGACATATCAACTTTGCCCCGATCAACAAGGACTATTATAAATGAATTTCTAAAATTGAATTTAAACATTCAACGATTTGAACAATCCGGAATTTAAAAAAGAAATTTTTTTGCATTTTGCCCATATAAGTTGCGCAGAATGACGCGCAATTTTTGTTTTTCATATTCAACAGCAATGTGCCGAGAACATCACGCAGATATGCAATATTATTTATTAATTTTCGAAGATTGCTTCGAAAATAAATAAATAATATTTTTATCCTACTTGACAATCAAGAGTTATGAAATCATCTGCAGGTAGTATGCTTTTATTTAAATTAGCTTTAAAAATTGATTTTAAATACACTTCATCTAGGAGACGAATGGTTATCATTCTTGTTAGCTTTTAAAAGTTTACCTTTCTAGGGTCAAAGAATTTTATGGATTATTCCCCGAATTGTTCGTAAAGGATCATACAATTCAATAAAAGTGCTAAATTTAGTCCAAAAACTAATATTTTCTGATTGCTATACATCAGTGGCATGTATGTCGTACTAGTATAAAGAACTTTTAATAGATTTATTAACGAATATGTGATAAAGTTTTAGGGAGACTTCTCTCACTAATTCAAAAATGAATTTTGAAAACTTTAGGGAATAACCTTCATATTCAAAATATAAGTCCTGCCTTTTTTTAAATGTAAAATTCAAAAACAAAATATCCTTTTGTCATAACAGAACAGCCATTTAAATAATAAAGGAAACTTTTGGGGAGTTAAGAAAATAAAGCATCAAGAATGAATGAAAATATAAAGTCACAAACGTTTATGGTTTTAAAATATTGTAGTAAGAAACTTTAAAGTCATTTCTGAATTAAAACTGGTAAAATGCTTAATTTCAAAAGTAAACTAAATACAAATTTTGAATAGAATACAAATAAATGAAATTGTTTGTAGTTTTAGCTAACATTGTAGATTATTCATTAAGTTAAATAATAGTGTTTTGTGAATATATTTTAAGATTACTAAAAAAGTTGTCGATCTCATTCGTCATTGATAATATAAAGCAAAGGTATTTAATATTTATATTTTGGAAATAATATAATAAGTTATGAATGAGAAACTTACTTAAAATTCATTAAAATGTTAATACTTAAATGTAAAAATCTTGTACCAGGAATCTTTCTCTTAAAATTGATACAGAAGTTACATGTCACTCAACTCATAAAACTCAACTATGAAAATTTTCATGATTTCTTAATAGCTTTAATCTTTATTTCCATTATACCATCGTATGGATGATTTTTTTTATTCCTGAGAAAAGAAATGACGATGATACATTATTTATGCTTAATTTTTTTTAAAAAAAAAAGTAAGATGCCCTTCTTTTTTTAAATTCCCTTTTGATTCCTTTCCTCTAAAATGTTCTTTCTCTAATTTTAAGATTTTAATATTAAAGCTTTTGTTTAAATGGATGAAAATTAAGAGTGGATCCAACGAAGAAAATTATGTTGTTGTTTTTCTTTATTCTTCCTCTGATTTGTAAATTAAGCTATTTTATAAATGAGCTTGATTTTTCACATATTATGAATAGCTAAATAATTGTTAAATCACACATCCCTAAAACTATTTTATAACTGATATGTAATTTTCTTCGTATGATGAAGTTTTAATTACAAATATATAAAACAGGTATCTTTATAAACATAAAAAAAAAGAATATGTAGAAATAGTGGTTTCTATGGTGAATAAATTGTAGATTAGAACTATACGGAAAATCAAGGTCAATCTTTCTTTCTTCTTTACAAAATCATGCCCTTTTTTGTAGAAAATATTTAGCTACAAATAATATACTGATAACATATGAATATTCTCAGTCTTATTTACATATATCTGGTAATTTAAATAAAAAATAATCATTAATTCACGTAATTTAAATAGTTATAAGAAACAGTCGGTTATATTACAGTATTCGTTTCGCAGTTTATATTATCATTATTTAAACTCTTAAACTTATGCACAGTTTCTCCATGCTTGAAAGCAGCCGCTAGATGGCGTTACATGCCATTGTCAGCATGACGGCAAATAGAAAAAAACTTATAATTAGTTATTAAAAAATATGGTGTTTTTTGGTATATTATTAAAAAAAGGTGTGTGTGTGTGAATCGTGTTATTTTGGACAATACTAAGATAAAAATAAGATATAATTATAAACTTAAAAAGCAAAAATATATTAATATAAGTGCATAAACAAATGAATTAAGAAAAAAAAATGAATTGAACCAAGAATTCGTCATTGTATAGTTCTGACCTCTATACTGCACAGCCCGTACTTCTAAACAAAATTAGAATATTATTATTCTAATAGTTAGTTAAGAAAAAATTTGTGCGTGTATAAAAAATCGAATTTTATTTTAGGAAAGATGCCAATACAAATAAACACAAAAATTAAAACCTCATATAAAATTTGATCCAAATCATTAGAATCGTTTAAGAAAAACACAAGACTACCCGTTTAAAGTTATACGAGAACATATCGACCGATCAAAAGTAACTATTACCAGCTTAATGAATAGAACCCAAGTTATTTATAATACCTAAAAGAGGTTCATTAAAATATTTTGATAATTCCGAAATCCCAAAACAAATATTGAACTAAAATCTCTTTCTCTAGAATTTGCTGCACATTTAAGAAGATATCATCATGATTTATTCATTAGAATATTTTCGATGCAAACTTTGATGAAGATTCCACACTTTTATTATAACGATTTTACGTCATGTAAACTAACACCAATTACGATAGCTAGACGTGATAAATCATTATGGTCATTACTTACGGTTACGTGATAAATTGCACCCTCATATGATAAATTATGAAAACAAATACCCATTAAGAAGACAATTAGAACTTATACAGATAAATCATGAATATAATAGAAAAATAGCCCGTAATATCAATATCTTTAATATTTAATCCCCCCTTTTTATTCAACGAGATATTCGTCCATAAAAAAGCACATTTAGGTTTTAATGTTAAATTTAGGAAGTTATTTTAAAATATTGCCTTAATTCAACTTAATTCTCTACAAGACGTGCCGATGGTTTTCGGTTAGGCAAAATGCTATAAAAACCCAATTTTTTAATCTAAATAAGTGGAATCCATAAATTCAAAGTTATTGGAGATGCCATATTTTTATTCGAAAATGTAATTAATATGAATTTATGACGTAGCTAGAATTTTCCTTAAATTATTACAGGTGATTTAATCGAGGCAGTTAATTTTACATAGAGTTTAGAAATCTTTGGGTTTTGATCATTATTTTTATAAATTGGCGATCTTAAATAGGTTTCTTTATGATTTAATCACTTTGCTTTAATCTTTAAATCGACTTAATGAGTTAATTGTAAAAACGTTTGATAGTATTACTTGTTTAATATGAACTTTTATTAAATTTTAAGCATTATTTATTTCAGTGAAGTACGTTTTAATTTTTATAAATAACGTGTGCTATTAAATGCATTTTTCTACGATTTAGAATGTTTCATTTTTTTAAAATTTTGTTAGTAGGTATACATTTACACTTTCTTCTCTAACTTCTTACTGCAAAATTGCATTCAGATTTTATAATTGCTAAAGAACCTGCAATTTTTATGTGAATGTTAATCTGAGTTAAAAATAGACATTGGTAGTTATCGCTTTCCAACGTAATGTTGAGAAACATTATTTTATCTTAAATATTAAGGCTTAGCAACTATTATTGATTTAACTATTAAGTATAAAGGGCACTGTTTATCTTAAAGAATAATATCATACATAAATAAATGAAATCAATTTTAAAAAAATAGCTACAAATTAATAAATGTCCTAGATACTATTCTCAATTTTTAATGCTTTAGATTTAAAACTGTAAGTATTAAAAAATAATAAGAAATTTTGAAGTAAATTCACTACTTCAAAATATTCTTAAATCTAAAATTTTGTTTCTTTGCGCAGTTCACATCTTAGTGAAGAAAGATTTACTGATACTTTTAATGAATTCTGAATAAATGCAAATCTATTGACGTCCATCATTGACCATCATCTAGCAACATGTAAATGAATTTCTCTGCAATAGTCTTAAATAATAAGATAATTAGCAAATAGAAAAAGGTCACGATATATCTATAGAAGATAATATGAAAAATCCTTCTTGAATATTGCGTTTTCTGTCATGGGAACTATATAAGCGAAGGAGCACGCACGATCCACAATTCTCACTGCTCTAAATTAATTCTGAAAAAAGAACATTGTAGATGTATTATTGAGTGGTTTTAGTTCTTTGATAATGATTTATTTTCTTATTGATTTTTGCAGGCGCTGTTGTTGTACATGCTTCGTATTTGTACCTATAGTTATCAAGGATAATAAAGTTTCGTTATCCTTTATAGATATTACACTCTACTGGAAAATATATTCATTACTCACTAAAAAACACATTTGTTCTAAATTTTCAGATTTTTTTTTTTACTTATATTGGCGTTTTGTTCAGAAATAGCACATGTACAATTTTCAAAATTGATCTGACATAATTTTTTATCCTAGATCATATTCTAAATATTACGTCTAAATACATATTTAAACTTCTATATTCAGCTGTAACAAGACATTGGTCCTTTTAATTGGATTTAACGTCAAACATATCCAAATGTACGGTGGATATTTAGTTTAATATTGTTTCTAATCTGGAATTCCCTGACCAGATGTTAAGAGAATACCTCCAAAACATAAACGGAAGATTTTATAACTTAAGAATGAACTTTATAACGTTAAATTGTAGCAGCTCAGGATTTACTTATCATAAATCACGTCTCCATGTGGATGGAGTTTTAGGAGAATAAGGATTCTACCTGGTATCTTTCTATGTTTAAGCCTAGGACGTACCTCTTAAACCCTAATAGAGATTTTATATCTTAAGAAATCTTACAAGAAATATTTTAGGTGCTCTATACATGTTTATGCATTTATCAGAAAAGGAGGTCTTTCTGAAAGTAATATAAATTTGAACTCACCAGAATAAAAGGCCAATATTTTATTTTATATTTTTTAATCAAATTTTCATCCCGTTGCATTCAGTAGAAGTTTCAATAATTTTTTAAACATGCATTCAAGTACAAATTGATATTTAATTGTAAATCCCATTCAACTTTATATCTTTAACTAGAGTTTAGTCATGCTAAGATTAAATAAACATTATCTTTTGTGTTTTTTTTTCATGTTTTATCAGTATATTCAGTTTCCTTTTTGTTCTTCATTTGTATAAATATATGAAACTTTCTATAAGAATCTTAAATATGTTTGCTCCTATTTTTTTCAATTTTAAAAAAATGAATAAATGAATATAAAAGCTCAAAATACAATTTCAAACATTTTTCTTAGAGCATTTTTAGGAACATGAAAATGGGAAATGTAATTTAATAGTTTTGAATGGTTCCTCAGTATGGTTTAAGATTTTGAAAATATAAAGCAATGTAGTATTTCGGGTGTATTCTTTAAAAAAGATTTTCTGGAAAATTTTCCACTAAGAACAATTTTAAATAATTATAATTTTTCATGCAAAAGTTAATGTAAAGATGGTAGTTATATATAAAATTTCTGTCGTTAATTGTATGTTCTTTTAAAATGAAATGCACATTTTTACTATAAAGCCTTTTGTGCGATTTTTGATGAAATTTTAGAACTTCTGTAGATACCATCTAACACATTTTTAAAAAATTGTGATCCATTTTATTGAGTGTTCTTAAATGTAATAATTCTACGTGATTACATTTTAAACCTTAATTTTTATTTTCCTATGAATCGCAGGAAACTTATTAAAATACGTAATGAATAAATAAGTCTAAAATTCTTCATTCGGGAATAATATGGCTTTAAGAGCAATTATTTTAAGAATTTATTGTCGATTATGACTATACAAGCTTTACATCATCGGTAGATGGAATGGTGAAACGCTTCGATATGCCCCAAATTTCGAGGATATTTGAATTGGCGCTGCTGAAAGAACTCTTAAGTCTTGCAACCACCATCACCGGTAAAGCAGGAAAATAATGCCCTATGAATAACCGCAATTCCTTTAACACATTTCTGTTAAAAATTTAGTTCAATTTTATGATGATCTTTATGATAACTTCGAAGCCTGATTCATTCACTAAAATGTAAATTCTAGTAAGTTATCACAGATTTATCTGATTTGAAAAAAAAGAAAAAGAAAATTCAATGATTTATATGCTATTTCAGTTTTCCTTAACGTGAGTTTTATTTTTTATAGATTAACAAAGATTCCAGATATGAAACAACAGTAAGTTTACTAATGTTTACTGAATCAAGTCAAATCGCAAGAGAAGAAAAAAACCACAAATGGGTGAGTTCATCTTTTTTTATTTTACATATGTTTTCAAAGGTATTTTCTGAATGATATACAGTTCCACATGATTAGGTTAAAATAATATACCAACAAATATTTTTTTTAAAAAATAATGGATCTACCTAAATTGGATTAGACTGAATATCTAATATTATTCATGAAATTTTGCAATTCTTTTATTAATATATATCTACTGATATTAATCTCTATTTTATATATAGAAATTATTCAGCCAAAGTAGTCTTTAAGTGATGCCAATAATTTACATGTATGATAATTAAACAAATATATTTTAATTAATTTCATCAGTTCTAGCAATTAAATATTTTACTTTATAAAGGAATAAATATATATTATTGTGCTCAAATGGTCCTAATTCTACGAAAGGAATGATTATTATATAAAATAAGAAGATTATAATAATTTTTAATTTAAATTTCTTGAGAGTTTTTTTTGGTGAGGTGGCAAATTTATTTCTCAAATTTAATCCTTTTTTAATAGTACTACGTATTGAGACATTTGAGAAGTCTCTTATGTCTCTAATCAATTAATAGAAATATAACTTAAATGATAATAAAATTTGAATATCTAGAATTCATCCTCTCTCCTTAGCAAGAAAATATAAAATGCATAAGTAATAAGTTTATTAAATTTTATAATTTAACATCCAAAAAGACTAGTTCGTTCATTACAATAAGGTGCAAAAAAATTCAAAATATGTTTATTTAGTTCACATACTTTCGATATGGATAAATATCTGCAAATAATTTAATTGAAATTATTTTTAACAATGATTAATTTACGAAAAAAACTTTTTATTTGACATTCCAGTTAATGCAATATCCGCGTTATAAACACATTAATAGAATATTTGTAAGGGCAAAATACACTGCTCAAAACAATTAGGGGAGCAAGCAAAAAAATCAAGAAAACCGTGCAAGACAGCCAGCCACGTATTGGCATACAATGGGTAATACACGCGTATCCATGCCCACTATAGAGAAAAAAATAAAATAATGTGGAATTAAGCCTTAATTCTTTGAAAATATGGAAAAACATGAAAAGATGATTTAGGGCAACAATTTGTTTACATGTAAACGATAAAAAAAAGGCTCTGAATAGACATGATGCTTGAGTTTTAATAAGGCTTGTGGTCGCCTCGAACAGCTAAGACTGCTGCACACCTGTTTGCGATGGATGCGATGAGGTTATCGATCAGACTTTGGGGAATACTGTTCCATTCCTCAAGAAGTGTAATCTCCAAGTCTGGGGCAGTTACAGGCGGCCTTGGCATGTCCGAGCCGAGCATGTCCCAAACATGCTCGATTGGGTTCAGGTCAGGATAGTACGCTGACCATTCCATACGCTGTATTGTTTCAGGTTCAAGCATGTTCTCCACCAGACGAGCTCTATGCGGTCTGCTATTATCATCCTGCAAAATAAAGGAATCGCCAATGGCTCCAGCGTAAGGGATGACATGAGATAGCAGTATCTCGTCTGCATACCTGCGGCCCGTCAAAGTGTCATTCCGAATGATATGCAGGTCCGTAGGTCTGCCTATGCTGATTCCAACCCATACTATCCAACCAGCTCGTCTGTATTACGACCTTTCACGAACGAATGCGGGTATATCGAGTGCCCCTCTCCCGCCATACCAGAACACGTCAAATGTCACACTCCAGACTAAACCGGGACTCGTCTGTAAACAGAACTTGCCTCCAATCATGTTGCTGCCAATCTCGATGTTCAGCAGTCCATCTTCTTCGGGCCGCACGGTGGCGTGGGGTCAACGGAATGCAGACCATTGGTCTACGAGCATAAAGCCCTCCCCCATGAAGCCTATTACGAACTGTTTGGCTGGACACCCTTCGTCCTGTTGCCAAGAACCACTGTCTTTGCAGCTGAGTAGCATTCTCTGTTCTGTTTCGACGGGCTGTTAACCGTATATACCTTCCATCAGTTGCTGTAGTGGTGCGTGGCCGACTTTGCCCTGGTTGACGTCTAACATTTCCTGTTTCTTGGAATCGATTCCACAGCCTTGCAACAACACTTATGGCGACTCCTACAGCGTCCCCGACACTCCGTTTTGTTTGGCCTGATTCCAGTCGGCCTATGACACGTCATGCCATGGATTCCGGTAAATCACGTTGTTCAGACATTCTCATAAGCTTGTCTCAAAATCAGAAAAACTACGCAATCAAATTTCGCAGTTACGGCAATAAAACAGACGTTTCTGCAATATCCCGATTTCTGGTCTTATCTCCTTTTTCTGGTTTTAGACGTCATGAACTTTGATTTGCATATAAAGTTTTCTTCTTCCGTTTCCCGGCAGGCTGTAATTTATGGATGATTCATTTTATGTTACTTATTGGTAGACATCTTTGCGTAATTCTGTTAAAACCATGTGCTCCCCTAATTGTTTTGAGCAGTGTATTATGCAATCAATATCTTATCAAATGGTAATTACATCGCATTAAATTTCTATAACAAAGTTGTTTTAAAGTCTTTAGTTTCTTTAATTAATAGGATATTTCATAAAAATGAGCATTTCTTAATAATTCATGTAAAAAATGTATGCCTTTGAATATACACACATATATATTTAAAAAACTCGCTTTAACCTAAATAAAAAGTCAGTGGGGACAACTCGTAAATGACACTAGGAATAGTTAGTTAATTGAAGAATAGTTATAAAGAGAAAAATAATTTAATCAAAGCCAGAAAAACGTTATACGTAATAAACTTTATCGTATCATAATTGTTAGATATTGCTTTGTCGCTTATAGTTTTTATTAGTTTCCTTTTCCTCGACGGGAAATTTCATAACTCTATTAGATTCCACCATCTTTTTTTGTCTTTTGCAAATCTTTCTAATATAATTTTTTTCATGTGTGATATTAATATCATGTTTTTTATAAATGCTTTTTTTGTAATGAATATTTTTCATTTACTTAAGTTATCTAGATATTATATTTAACCCTTGGTAATTCTTCCGAAATAAAAGCTGTCTTAATTGAGAGACTATTTTCTACAATGATTAGATAAATGATTAAATTAATAGCTCTGAAAGAATTGATTCGTATATTGTTATTTCATAAAATAAAGAGAGCGTAAAAGAATTTACAGAGTTTGGGTATAAGCTAATTCGTCAGAAATATTTCCGAATTTCTGTGTAATATTTAATCAAAATTTAGTATCAATAATTCCTACAAGACAGAGCATATTCAAACATTAAATTAGATGTATAAAATAAATTATTTTAATTTTTTGTATCCTGTTCAGTTTATTACGAACATAATGTTTTCTTCTATAATTGTGTTTCATGATATCACTGTCCGTTTATAAACTAAGACATGCTTATATATCCGAAATTACACATTGTTTTGGCTATAATTGATTTCACTTTGTAATTCGTAATTTATTCTATATAGATATTAAAGCAGAATTTTTATTTTTCAGCTTTCATTAATGTAAGAAAATAACTCTATTAAATGTCGAATGCAAAAATAAAAATACTTGAATTTCATTGAAAAAATGAAACCTAATATAGTTAATCAAATAATGCAAATCCGAAAAAAAATTCAAGATAATTAGATAAATTTTAAGCAAATATATTTCCGGAAATTATAGAAAAGAAAGAATAAGCTTTTAATTAATTATTAATTACTCAAGGCTTTAAAAAATGTTGCTGCAAATTGCTTATTTTCATAGACAAAGTATGTGATAAATTTGGTTCACTTTTAGGTCAGGGTCTGTCATATATAATAACTGATACTCCCATACACACACCAACTCCCATACACACATTTTTATTACTTTTGAAGTTAGAATAAGAGCCTGCTCAGAATATAATCTAGTTTAGTCTACCATATCCAGCACAAAAAAACCAAAATGAAAGACTCATTAAATGAAAAGTTTGGCATATTCTGTTGGTCAGTGCAATCTAACACTTAGATATTACCTGAAACAGAAATCTAGATTAATTCCAAATATTCAAAGGCAAAGAATATATGACCTTGTTTGAAAATATTTTAGGCCTTCAACAGTCTAAGTCCTAATGTTGAGTTAGTCTTGTTAAAGTGAAAATGTGTTGACTACATATTAGACTTGTTAGAAACAGAAGTAAAAACATTGCATTTTTTTTCTTTTATTCTCGTTTTTATTATATGGTCACGTCCATTCAATACATAGTAGCTATCATTAGAATCTATACAAATACCTGCAAATCTTTTTCAATTGGGATTACGTACCTGTAAAAATTCAAAATATCTCTTGAAATGGATAATATATATTGATAAAAAATTAAGAGAATATCTTATTAAGTCCCATTAAGAAAAATATTTTTTTCCCTCCTGCTAGCTCATTTAAGTTTAACTATATTTCTGCCCTATCACCATAAATAAATAAAAACATTATTCATGCAACAGATAAAGGATTCAAAATTTTTGGGGAAGTAACTAAGACGTAAAAAGTTTCAATGTAATAAATAAATAATTTTTATAGTTTTTGACATATTTACAAGCTCTTACGATGACAACATGTTACAAGTGCAGCCTTTGCGTAAAACGTATTAAGAAAAAAGAGTATTTGGCGCAAATAGCAATAAATAAATTATAAATTGATTTAATTACCTTTTTATAATATTACAACTGTTAATGTTGTTACCTTTTTATAATCTTATTACTGTAACAAAATGTTACGTAAAATATACGTTGTGCAATATCTTAAAACGCATGGCATCTAATCTTTTACAAAAAGTGTTGAAAGCGTTAGATTATATAATAAGATTTTTTTCTTCATACAATTATTTAAATAAAGATAGATTTGTCTCGAGGGGTAGTAAGAAAATTTTGATCGATTAGTTAAGCAATATTATTTTTAAACTTAATTAGAGCCATCTACCCCGTTGTTCATTATAGTTAATGTAAGGAATTATCATGCAGGTATCATAAAAATATTGATAAATGGCCTAAAAGCGTATAGGTACGAGTCATAGAAAGAAAAAAGATATATCACGTCAATAAAAACAAAAAAAATACGTTTTCATTTTTTAAAACAAATTCTCATTGTTTTATTTTCTGATCTGTTTAAATTTCGGCTACAATGTCTTTAATCATTTAGTACTTAATTATGGGCACAAAATTGCACTTTACAACATTTTATTGCTGATCAACATTGATTTATAAAACAGAATAAATAAAAAAATGCAGATAGCCATTTGTTTAATAGAAAAATACACTATAATTTAATAAACATGTAAATATTTGAGGCTAATTTTAGCATATGTTTCAAATTTTCGTATCGAATATTTTTTAAATATCTAATTTTTAACAAATATTTAAACCCTTTAGTTTGTTATTTCAATTTTGTTGTGAATAGGAAACCTATAATAAAGTTATACAATTCTTTTAAAAAATCCATTTTTTTTAATTATAAAAAAAAGCTCTTTTGTAATTAGAATTCAAAATAAGAGCCATCTCTTGAGAACAGATGGCAGCACGTATCAAAATTTTATTTTGATAGTACTGAAAAGGTTATCAGAGTAGAAACAAAAATCCTCGCGATTTTAATTCACATTTTTCTGAAGTTTTCAATAAAGTTTTCGAATTTTAATTCTATCAATAAATTTCTGAATCTGATAAACATTGATTATTACACTATCAATCTGAATCAAAAACTAAGTTTCCTAATAATTATTAAAAAAGTGTTAAGAGTTCCTCATAATTACTTAAAAAGTGTTTTTCCGTCAAATTTACTGCATTGCAGTTCCAAATAAAATTATAATCCAAATGTGTTGTCAATAATTTTCTTTACTGGTAGTTTAAGAATGAAATATTTATTTTCGGTATGTATATTTCAAATCATATGAATTTAAAATAATAGAATTATTTGAACCATAAACTTTTAACTTAATATGCTAGTAGAAGTTTTTTGGACCTTATATAAACTAACTTTAGCAGAGAAGGAACATACTTGACACTTCTTTCTAGTTACAAAGGAAATATCTTATGCAAAATTGAAATAATATCTCACTTACTATGCATTTCGTGCATTATATGTCAAACTTTCACTATATAACGAAAGTATATAATTTATTCACAATTATTTGTATTAAATATAGAATAAATAACATTAAATATATATGGAAATAATAAAGTCACCTGAGTAAAGACGCTAATTATTACACGATTGTTTGAACTTTACTTTTTTCAGAGAATATATATCTATATATATTGTTAAATTAAAACTCCAACAATTAAAATGTTCATAAAAACATCTCATCTACTATTAGATAATAAATGTAATAGTATCTTTCAAATATTTTGGTTCAGGATATTTGCTTTGGTTTTTTTCCATATTGTTTATCTTTGATATGATAGTTAATAATAAATGTAAACCATTGTTACAGTTGATAATACAATTGAGAAACCATAATTTTTTGATTTGATAAATTGCACATAAGCACTTATAACGTGATGAATGATGTTTGAAATGCATAGTCTCTTTCTTCCTTAAAATCAAATCAAATTGTGATAAAATTTATCGATTTGTAATGACAGTCTTGGAAATTAGGATACAGTTTATTGCAAGAAATGAAAATAAGTTTGTTTTTTATGTATACTTTTCCTTATTTTTTTAAATTGAAGTGGTTATCGACTTTTCCATTTTCCAAACACATGAATAAGAAATTTTTTGAAAATAATTAACATTTGATAACGTCTTATGATAATTGTCATTAATTTTTCTTTAAAAAAACATCATCCTCCATTAGCACATATTGTACGGTATATCTACAATATTCTTCGATATTCTGAATGTAATGAGTGTTCATGAATATTTTTGGGTATTTTTCGATAACAAGATCAATAATGTTCGTGTTTTTATGTTAATTTTCTTATATGAACCTTTTGAGTTTAATATTCTTATTTTTATTGAAACTGGAAAATAATTGACAGAAATTCCTTCAATGCAGGATTTTTTTTTCAATTCCTACTATTAGTTCACATTTCCCCTATATATATTTATATATCTTGTTCAAATTTTCAATCGTTAATAGAATAATTTTTATATATCCACTCAAGTATAAATACATTTTTTAAAACTTCTAGTTGATGACGATGTTAATAAAGTTATTTACAAATATTAACTCATTAATTATATTTAATTAATTATTAATACTTTAAATAATGTTTTAGAAGTTTGTAATGAGAATTAATATCGAAAGCCAGGAGATCAATCTTTAAAACGCTAGGATTTCATTATTTTTCAAGTGAATGCGAAGAATGCTGGGTAATGCTTTTTCAATTCTTGTTGCTAAAATCAATAATTTTTTGATAAATTTGTGAAACTTTTGGCTTTACGCGTACGTTTTATCCAAACGATTTTCGGCAGTGAGTTAGCAGTTCTGGCTCAGTGTTAGAAAAATAAAATTGAAGAAACTTTAAACTTTAGGTTCAATTTCAATTTTTCTTTTTAAAATATTTGTCCTCAATTGTTGCTCATTTTTCCTACTAAATCTTAAAATTGGGCTACGTATCAAGTACAGAATTTGGGAAGGAGAGTGGAAAACTGCAATTAAATTTGTTTTCTAATTTGTCATATGTATATGCATATATATATTAATTGTAGTTATAAATTAAAAAAATAATGAATGTAAATTTTTTCTTTGTTGACCTAAGTCAGAATTGCCTTAATTTTCTTATTACTTTCAGTTTGTTCTATATATAGAAACAAATATCAATGAAACATCAGGAGATATCAATGAAACATCAGGAATTTAACTAAGCATTCATGTTAGAAAAGAAAGAGTCACGTAAATTAACAAAATTAAATCCATTTTATTTTTATTTTTAAAAAAGTATGTGGGAATGTTTTTGATCATTTACGTGACATTAAATCTTAATCGTTGAAATGTTATCAATTCTAGAAAAGAAGAATTATTGAAATTTTATTAATTAATTTTTGCTAGAGGGATTTATTTTTTGCCTTTTCCTGCGAAATAGTTACTTTTTTTAGTAATAAAGTCATGTTATTTCATACTTCGAGTAGAGCTATTTCGAACGAAAATTCAAAACGAGTGGCAAAAGGACAGCATATTATTAATAAATCAAATAATATTAATATTAGGCAAAATAATTATTTATAGATATAGTCAAAAGTTTGGCATAAAAATTAAGACACATTTCCGTTCAATTCTCTTGAGATAACTTGATGTAGTAAATATAAAATTTTAACAATCTTGCTCAATATTCACAAAATTAGGAACTGCAAAATTTAATGTATTATAGAAAACCCTGTACTTCCTACGCTCTGTGTAGTTGTTTTTTGTGAGGTGTTTAAGTAAATTAATTTTAAAAAACGTGCAAATAAATAATTCTAATAATGTTTGATTTTTATTGTGAAGATATTTTAAAACTCTAAGATTGGAAAATGACCAGAAAAAGCAATGCATTTCAAAATATTTCGTTATATGTATACTAGATGGCAGCACAAAGTTGCATTCTCATATTTGTCGAAAAATTTCATTCTTTCATTTTTTAATTATTCAATCTGAGCAATTTGCAACCGTGATCCGCACAGTTAAATGAAATAAATATTTATACTGAAAATAGCCGCGCAGTGATAGGGATTTGGAGACTGGATCTGGTTACTTACATTCTTCCCTTCATGTAAAAAATAAATATTGCAGACGATTATTAAAATATATTCATTTCTGTTACATCAAAAGTTCGAAATTTATTTATTAATGCAATTCGATACTTATTTACTTTTACAGGAAAGAATGCACAAAAATATATAAATGCAATGCCAGAATAAATGTCAATAATCAAAAAAAATTTAAAGTAGTAAAATATTCTTTTAAATTATATAATGTAAAATTTTTTTATCATTAAAATTATTTAAAATGTTAATAAATTCACTACGCAGTTTTTTCTAAATTGTATAACTAACAAAATGTTCCTAAGTATTTGATTTTTGCACGTTATTGAATAATGAATATTTCTCGTCCTTTGCAGAGAATGTAATATTGTTGCTATATCATTTCATTATTTTGAGTGTCATAAAATATTATTTTAAAATTTTATTACCTTCAAGATATCGATGCAGAGTTAAATTAGTTAAATTTTTAAGTTCTTGGGCTTATAGATGAATAAAATCCTTATTAACGCGTGATATATTCAAAACTGTGTTAACTGTAAGGCGGGAAATTAAAAACTATGTTAGCACAAAAAAAATATTACTTCATGATGAATAAATTTACGCAGCATGTAAATTGAAATTATTTTTTATTTAATACCAGATTTATTCTAAATATATAAGAAAATTTTCATCCAAAATCTCTTGCCAAAGGCTATGAAGAAATTTTAAAATATTTTTTCTAAAATGTATGCCACATATCATAATTTACAGAAGAACAATTTATGAAAGAATGTTTAAGGATTTTTACTTTGTAGAAGATATATTTTTAATCGTAATGAAATAACATGATGAGATAATGAATTAAATAATTACCTAAGTGATATGTATGCGAAATAATGTGTATCTATTAGGCTGGCAATATCACTTTAACGATTTTGATGCTCTAATATATAACGCATGGCTACTGAATTTATCCCTGTAGAAAAGGTAAGTAAATAATGAAATATAATTTTTAAGAACTGGTTGAAAATGACTATAAATTAAAACCAATTTAAGAGAAATTATTGTTTTTGTATACGGTATAAGGGTTTTTATCGATTCATTGTAGAAAATAAAATTCTAAAATGAAGTAGTGATTTGATAGGTGTGATTTTACATCGGAAAGCTGCTATCAATTGTTTTCGTTGCCATAATCAGATTTAGGATTATAACCAAGCTATGAACTCACAGATGAGTGTTTACTTTAATTTTAAAAAAAAATGTATAAATGTATGTTAGTATCATCTATTTTCGAAGATTAATTCAAAAGCTAATCTTAATAAAGGAAACTGTTTTACCAGGTATAATGTACAATATCAGCAATTTAGCAAATTTCAACTTTGTCTAGGAACAAACCTGCAAAAAATTAGTTTCTTTTTTCGAATTATTTCAAAAAGACTTAGCTGGTATGTTTCCATTGTCCTTGATTACTAACAACGCTAGTCACAGGAAACTGGTGTCTCAAACAAATCGAAATCAAGCCACGCATGTTCAGCTATTGAGAAGTTCCAAGTATTTCCCGCTTGACTATAAACACATCGTAGTGTATCTTATTAAATATACATGCCGCTATTGGCATTAGAAGGAGAAGCAAATCGATTGTAATCGCATGACTCCTGCTTGGAGTGTAGTCAAAGTTCGTTGAAAGATGCAGTAAAGATCTGTTATTTTTTCAGTTAAGAGCCATTTCTAATTTGATGCATGTGATAGTTCTTATATGTTAGTTAGATGAAGAAATTAGTTAGAAATGAAATTATTTATGAATTAAATATCTTGGGAATACATAAGGATTTAAGGCTGCGAAAGATACGCTCGATGACAATCTAATCCGACGTACATTGACAAAAATTCAGGCGTCAGACTTGCGATTTAACTGTTTATTCTGTCATTTTCAATCTTAATTCAAGGGAAAGTTTTCTTCTATTCTATAAAGTAATTGTCATTCAGTATGCTTTACAGGGAGTATATATGCTGTTTCTTGATCTTTCTCATCCAGTACATATGCGATTTCATTAAGTAATGTCGTCCACAACCAGTACCATCGTTACTGATTTGAGCGATTAAATGCAAAAGACATGAAACCCCATTCCTTAAAATTATTAAAGTATATATACAATGCAATCATAAATTTTTAGATTTCTCACATTCATTTAGATTACTGCTTTCCAAAACATATTTTATGAACAATATTTTACATTTGAATTGACTATACTTTCTCATATCCTAACTTATGGCAATGAAATTACCCACATAAAAGATTTGACTAAATGTCATTCCTCCAAATTATTTTTATCATTTTTGTTCAAACATTTTTAGTATTACTACATTGAATGGATGAGATATGAGTGATTTTTCAGTGAGATTGGACACCACAAACAAGGTGTATAAGTATGTTTTTAGGCGTTACATTTGTTCATTGGCAAAGGATCACTCACCCCCATATTATTTCTGTTTTCAGTAAGAAAATCAGAATTCATATTCACATGGAAGTTTATTATCACATAGAAGCATACCTATTTGGGGTAGCCCCCGGAGGAGTGCATTGGAAATATAATATTCATACAAAGTACCTTTCTATTTTAATACGGAAAAGTTAACTAGAATGTTACCTAGTGTGTTTTGAAGAATGGGATACTTGTAATTTGCAAGCCAGGTTAGGAAGTTACAATTAAACAGCTATAACAACAATTGAAAAGAAAAAAACGTAATTAAAAAGTTAATCAGAACTAAGTTTTCTGCTACTTTTCGATAGAATTTCTTATCCTGTTATAAAAGGCCTAGATTTTCATTTCAATATAAAGTATGAACTATCCAAGCTTAACCCTTAATAACCTAGAGTTTCAATTTTGATACCAATCTTTTAAACCGAATGTTCACATTACTATTAGTTTTTTTATAGGTTGGCTGTACGTATTTTACTGTTGTATAATATTCTTTCCAACGAAATTTTTAAAAAAATCAAACGTAATTATTGTTTTATTTTCAAGCAAACACAGTAACATTAAAAATAAATCACTTTCGTAAATCAGGCTACTAAGGGTTAAGCTACCAGAAATAATTAAATATTCATAACTCCTATTCCCTGATATATCCAATATTATCATATTTCAGTACATAGTTATTTACATTGGGGAATCCCTAAGTATTTTTTATGCATCAAATAGTTTCCATATTTTTCATAAGCTAATATTAAGTAACTCGCAAATTTTTGATCGACATAAATATCTTTAAATTATAAATGTCTTAATAGACTCCAGATTAAATTTCTGCGATTGCATAATTTTAAATCCGAAGGTATTTAATTAGGGAGAAGAGAAAACTATACATTGAAAATTCATTCTGAAAAATATCAGATAGATATCGTATTAGGGAAGACGCTAATATTTGAAGAATTGTATATTTTTATATACTTAAGTTGCGTCAATCTCAAATATAATTCTATATGAGGTCGAAAATTTTCAGATGTTGTAATAATTTTACCTTCAGTGTTGGCAAAAATAAAACTTTTTTATTTTATTCATGAGCAAATTGCATATAATATTGGTTATATGCTTTTATTCATTTAAAGATTTTTTTTTTTTTCATTTTAACTCTGTTATCGCATAAAATAGTCTTAAGAGATACGATCTGGTAAAGCTGTGCTTATTCCTAGCGCCATCTATTGCGAAAGTGAGAAAAGTAAAATTAACCTTAACGGAAACATAGCATTATAAAAAATCCAAGCACTTATTTCATTTATTCACTTAAATTCTTAAAACTAACTCCTAATTCTTAATTAGTATTCATTCAAATTATTAATTCAAAATTTCTTCAAACAATAATTAATGTAACTGGAAATTACATTTTATTAATTTGAATTTGCTTTTGGACTTCTCACCTTTAATAAGTAAAGATATAATATTAAAAATTCCTAAAAAGCAATTGATAGACTTATGGACTCAAAATTAGAACATTAATTTTTATTTTATTTACTTTTTAATAAATTATTATTCAAGCAAATCGGATGATTTAATTCGATAAAAATCTCAAATGATAGATATTTTTTCTGTTAATTAATTGAATGATAAAAATTAAAGTACTTAGGCAGCTCTATATCGTGGCAACATAAATAATAAATTTTTTCATATTTATTAACTATCTCGTATAGGAAAGATAGTTTTTTAGATAAGAATTTGCACTCAATTAATAAAAAGAGAAGATTTGGAATAATAAATTATTTAATTTTAATGTTTTAAGTACTTTTTTAATTATAAAACCATTAACCCGGTATACATGTTCTATTTATATTTTTAATGTATCATATTTTCAACAAAAGAGCAAAAATATTATTTTCAGGTAATCCTAAAGCTTCTTATTTTCTTGTAATAAATTATTGGTTCTTCTTCCTTCGTTATATTTAAAATAAAAAATATATATAAGCATTATCATTAATCATGATTGAGTGATGAAAGTCCAGTGATTAAGTAAATTAAAACTCCTAGTTCTATTGGTTGGTATCCATTGTAGTTTTATAATTGGTGTAATTATTAACCTGATTTAATAATTTTTATAAAGCATCAGATCTTAGCATTAAAAAATAACCTAAGGAATCAAATATTAGAAAAATATTTTTATAGACATAAATATTTTAATATAAATTTGAGAAAATTGTATCCTTAATTGGAAAGTAAATTAAACTATTTAAATGATAATAAATTAAAATAATTAAAATTTCAGTATCTAATTCAGTATATATTATGTCTAGTAAAATAATGATCCCCAAAATAATCTGTTAAAAACTACAAAGCCTGTACTTTTGTAATTGCATTTTCCAAAGTAATTGAGTTTTTTTAATTAAAAGGCATACCCATTAATATCAAGTATTCCTCACTTTTTTCATTGTTTCATTCACTAGCTTCAAATTTAAAGACTAATCTATGAAGTGTACATTTAGAGAATCCACATAAAGGAATTATGAAATGTATTTCTATGTAATTCAGCGAATTATTGTTCACTGCATTACCTACACATTTTTTTTCTTTTCTGCACTACCAATATCTAGCTATAAAACTAAATTTATATTCATAACCCAGTCTTCACATTTAATGAACATATACGTTATTTGTTTTACATAATAATGAAATAAAAAAATAGTATCTAATATAAGAATTTTTTTCATGAAGTTATTGATATTCATATAAACTATTTCTTATACAAAATAACGAGAGAAAAAAGAATAACATCTAGCAGAAGATTTTTTTTCGTAAAATTGTTCATATTCATATAAATTATTCATCATATGATTCATATAAGTAATTTGTTTTACATATTAGTGAAAAAAAAGAATAGCATCTGACAGAATTCTTTTTTCATAAAATTGTTCATATTCATATAAATCATTCATCATATAATTCATATAAATTATTTTTTAAATAATAGTGAAAAGAAATAATAGCACCAAGTAGATTTTTTTTCATAAAATTGTTCATATTCATATAAATCATTCATCATATAATTCATATAAATTATTTGTTTTACATAATTGTGAAAAGAAATAAAAGCATCAAGCAGAAGATTTTTTTTCATAAAATTCTTCATATTCATATAAATTATTCATCATATGATTCATATATAAGTAATTATGTTTTACATATTAGTGAAAAAAAGAATAGCATCTGGCAGAAGATATTTTTTCATAAAGTTATTCATATTCATATAAATCCTTAATTTTATGATTCATATAAGACATTTGTTTTACATAATAATGATAAGAACGAATAGCATCTGACAGAAGATACTTTTTTCACTAAGCTATTCATATTCATATAAATCATTCATCAAATGATTCACATAAATAATTTGTTTTACGTAATAGTGAAAAGAAAGAATAGCATCTAATAGAAGATTTTTTTTATTACCCTGACGTATTTTGCCAAGCATATATTTGAGAGAGAATAGGAAAATAATTCCTGATTTTTAAAAATATATTTTTATGAGAAAATGAGAACGTAAAATTTTAATTTCTCATTATATTACTTCCTCATATGCGAACCATGTAGGAAGTGATCTCCAGAAAATTCGTATTTGGTCATTTGACGAATCTCTACATTTAAGCCCTCTCTGAGTATGAAAAACGTCTGCTCTCTGTGATAAAGATAATTCACAAATCCTTTGAGTTATATAGATAAAATTTGGTACAGAGATTTAAAACTAATTTTGCAGATTTCTTTCAAAATTCAGCTAAAATAAAATTCCCTGTCTGGCTGTTCGAATGTAAGCTAAACCAAAAGCTACAAAACGAAAAGATCTTGATAGATAAAATTTGCTTCACTCATTAAATATATTAATTATAGACTAATACTAGATTTTGAGTGAATTCCATCAAGGTATTGATCATCTGTAAGTCTGTATTTTTAGAAACATGTAAACTCCAAAGCTCAAAAATCGAATGACTTAAATATATCAAATTTGGTTTATTGTTTTGTGACTTTAAGTGAAGTTTTATTTAAATTTTTGTTTTAATCTTGAATTAAGGAAAGGTGTTTGAATCCAAGTTTTGATTTTTTCATATTTATGTGTGCATATCAAGGATTAATCTTTAAAATACTCGACAAAAATCATATTATATATTCATTAAAATCACTTAATTTACGAAAAAGTTTTAATCGCTAATCACGAATCGCTAAATTACGAAAAACATTTCGTAAGAATCGTTTGCCAATACCATGTAAGACATTGGGATATTATCATTATCTGCGAGAACCTTCTGGTAGACTACTCACCCTAGATGTATACATTAGTCTTTTGGATAAAACCTTTGATAATGAATTTAAGCGACCAATTTATAAACCCGATGGTTTGGTATAAACTAAAATTATGACTTCTTTTGTTTTGGGATATAAACACCATAAAAAAATTGATAGCATGAAAAGAATACATGTTTTGATTTATCAAGTAATATATGAGAAGCTTGTATATCGAAGATTGAATTATTATATTAGATTGAATATACAAAAAAAGATATATTTACTCACAGACACCAAATTTTTATTCCTTTATTTCATCTACAAATTAACAAAAGAAAAAAAGAGTTTGTCATGGTGATATATAAGTGTTCCTTTAACCCGGCAGGACGGGCGCCGCGAAACGTAACACGAGAACGGGCATGGGGTGTGAGCACACCCCAAACATATTAAATGGCATAAATGCGAAATTTTTTAAAGATTTTAATTGCTAAGGAAATTTATGATAATTACACATTTTTGCGAGAAAAATGATAACTAATACGTTGAATTATCGTAATTTTCAAAATTATTAATGAATAAATTAAAAGTTCGCACCGTTTTTGTCTCATTTCGAAAACAGAACTTTTCCCTTAATGATTTTTCTTTACAATTTTAATGATAATAAAAAATTATACATTATTGTAAATGAAAATACTGATGATAATCAATGTTCTTAATAATTTAGGTGTATATGGATCTGAAACTTTAGATTTTTGTAGTTATTGCATACAGCTTCTATTTCTGAGTGTCCTCGAGATATATTGTTGTCGCACCTGACACACATGGTTTTCGATTTCATACCCTTGTTTCTTGGGCACAAGCAACATCTTCCGTGACTCAGATTTCTTTATATCTTTTCCGATAAAAAAACTAGTTTGGTCGCAAACTTCCTCTGAACAATAGCATTCTTCTTCCATCTCAGACTGGTGAACACTGAATATGTCATCATTATCTGAAACTTTTAATTTGTCTTCAATATTCTTTTCGTCTGACGAAATCTTCTCTGACATCTCATGAAGTCAGTTTATCTCTTGCTCGTTCGTCAAACGAGGAAATGACCGAACAGAACGACTGGAACAAGCCATGATTTCGCACTGAAAAATACTAACACGAGCGTGCACACGGGGTGTCCGCACACCCCAAATCGTTCTATAAGGCTAAAATGGAGTCTGAATTCACCGTTTTCATACTCTATGCATGGGAGGTGACCTTAGAGGCAGGCACTGAAGTACCAGACCACTTCGGTTTATAGAGACAGATAGCAGATGAATATTTTTGGGCGTGCGGTGTTTCGACACCCCACGCCCGTCCTGCTGGGTTAAAAGTAATATGAAATAGAACTCTACACTTCGCATACGACCACTGTTGTAATTGCAGTGTTTAATTCCTACATACAATATATGTTTTTAAACCCAACAACTGATTGTAAACAGAATCAAATGAAAAATTATGGATACCAAACAAAATGTACTGTTTTTACATCGATCATGCACAAATATCTTCTATTCTTATTAGCACAACATAGTCATGAAATCTTCACAATCAACTTTAGACTAACATTGCCATGATACTTTAACGATATTGGATAAGTTTTATTTAGAATATGGAAAAATATCGCCAATATATCGCACACAATCTTGTGGAAATAAAAACAACAAAAGCTAGATAATTTCAAGATCCGTTTAATAAAAACCATGATACATAACCTTCTGTTAATGACCGATTGAGTTTGACCAATTACCGCTGAGTCACAGTTATGAGTTTGATTTGACACGTCAAACCAAACGTCATTAATTGAAGTATTATTAGTGCATAATTAGAATATTTTTTTTAATTAGAGTTTCCATTTCAAAGTAAATAACGATAGAGGGTCATCTTTCAAAATCAAAGAGTTCAAATCATTATCATCAGATTAGAATTTATTCATGCAGTGCAATATTATATAATAATTAAAAAAAGATTAAAAGGAAATCTGCTATGCATATTTCAATGTATCATGTCGGAACATAATTTCTTGAACCGAAAAGCACCACGTGCTCTAGCAAGTTAAATGATGTTTTTATTCATTTTAATTGTTTCATTGAATGAGTCTCTTTAGTATTGCAAACGATCCAAAAAAACTTTTGTCTCGCACTGATCGTTTAAAAAATATCCCATTTCCTATTTATTTCATTTCGTATAATGATTCAAATGAGATTTTCAAGGTTTTAGTTGCTGGAATCATAAATTTATTTTTTATTGAGATTTTTGTAATTGCGAAGGCAACACGTTATTAAAAACTGATTTTTTTAATACTCGTGCAGATAGTAAAATTTTAATTTTTCGCCTATCAATTTTTGTGGACTCCAGAAAACCTCATTCCCAAAACAATAGCTGGTATGATAAAAAAATTGTAAGACACGTTTGGATCGTTAGCCACTTAATCGATTTATAGAAATTTGATTGTTGTAATATAAAAATGGCGCATTTATAACGTTTATAATTCAATATTAAAGTTATTTCGAATACAAAGATAAGTCAAGTATTCAATGGATTTCCATTTGAATCAAACTTAAAAAATATTCTCAAAATATAAGATGTCATCTTATTAGATAGTAAATATATTAAAACAGTTAAGAGGTTAAATACAACTGGATTCTAGATAGAAACGTAATATTGTTTACAAAGATTTTTTATATTAAGTAAGCAATCTCAGCTTCAAAACCATATCACAGAAATAAATTACCTACATGGGTTTTGTTAGTAAACGGTTGTCAAGTTTTTTAAAAAATGCAAATTTCATTTACACAAACTCACAGTGATGGAAAACATTTTACATTAAAAGCCATTTCGTCTTTTTCCCAGCTTGCGAGTGAGAAAATATCTAGGGATTGTATTAAAATGTATAGTATTGAAATTTTATTTCTAAAAAAATAATAATGCAGAACTTCTTGGGCATCGAAGCTAGAAATAAGAGCCTTAATATCTACAAATCTCATTATATGGAAGAATTAATTCTTTTCTTATATAGTCTTAGCATTCAATAAGAACTTATGTTGCAAATGGAACACAAACTTTTGCAGAAAAGAACTCTTATATGACGTGCCTCTAATTACAAGTGGCAGATGTTTAAACGTCCAAGTAAAAATGACAGTTAATTATCTGCTGGATATTTTCTCTTGCGAAACGTAAAATTTCCTTAATGACATCTCCAGCAATTCGTGGAAATCTTTCAGCTGAAACAAGACAAAAAATAAATTAATACCTGCTTGTTAGCAAGCGAATACATTGGGGACTTTTCAATCAAGAAGATTTAAGGAAATCACATTTTGTACTTTGTTGGGCAGGTAGTTTCTTTCCTCTTAGGGGTTGATCTTAATCAAAAATTGTCCAGTTTAATAAGAACAAAGAAAAATAAATTAAATAGTAAGACTTTACACCTTGCAATCGTGAGTTTTTATTGACTGTATACTAATGAACTAAAGTATTTTAAAATCTGAAGATACTGTTAAAATTTTAATTAAAAATACATCCGTTTTAATTATAATTATTTTATTTATTAAAATACCCCGTCAGGTATTGATATTTTAACAAATATTGATTAATTTCAGTCATATGACCTAGTATTTGGGTTTCACATTAATGGAATTTTTTTGAAAATTATTTAAGTTTTGATAAAAGATTTCTTCGGAGATAAGAATTTTTTAATTACGATTGCATTAACCCAATTTTTTGAAATTGTAAATTTTGTCAGTAAAAATCAGAACTTTTTTTATAACTTTACGAATTAAATTTGCAATTTTAATTCTATATACAAGAACTATATTCTTTTCCGTATTGAACTAAGTTTAGATTAATCGCACCAGTTTTTTCCTACAAACTTTTCAATGTTTCATAGAAGAGACAACTAAACTAAAACAGATAATACTTGAAAATTTTGAAATGATTAATTAGAAATGTTCTCTCTTACTCATTGTTTTAAAGAACTCACATATTTTTTTTCATAAAAAGGGCCACAAAAAAGAAGTTTAGTAAACCCAATTATAACAGAATATTTATAGTCTATCATATAATATGAAAGTCGTAAGAATCATAATTTGGCATATATACTTAAAAACCTCGAAACTATTCTATAGACAAAATAAGGCATATAAATACATGATTGTAGAACTATATTACATAAGTTTTTTCTTAAAAATCTGGATATATGATTGTCAAGTACTGTCTGTAAATTTGGGCTGCAAAAAACATATCCCAATGATGTGAAGCTC